>UXSR01005265.1:0-48987 GCA_900604375.1 Mesocestoides corti | reverse complement strand
CTTAACGTGACGTGCGGTAAATTCATGAACAAAGATTATTTTGAAAATTTTGCGGACTTCAAACTTGTTCATCGCTTCAAGTATGCACTATCAAACTTAGATCATCTCAAACTTTCTGGTCCAGCTTTTGGGTGCACCAGTTTTTTATAAAACCAAAAAGCTTCAAAAAATAGTTATTTGTTTTTGCAATCTACAAAGCTTTATCTACAGCCAAATTTGGCGGCTAAATCCGTAGTGGAGTCAAAAAGAAATCAAAGATTTATGAAGTTTTAATAGTGCATTTTCGGTTGTTTATTTTAATCCCAATATTAGGAATCGAAAGGATGCCCAAAATTTTTTAAAAAAGGCGCTTTGTAAAATATTTAATGAAAGGAGTTCATATAATTTTAGCTAACTGCGAAACTTACTATTAATTTGGTATGTAAATATTTTTCCCGTGTTCAATCAATAGGAAGCCGGTAATTTGGATTGATAAAATGATCGTATTTATTCTTTTTGGGTTTTGTAAAGAATTAACAATGTGCAGTACCATTAAAATACGAATTGGTCCATTTGGCGAGGAATGTAAACAGATTTATTTGCTGATAAATTTCGGAGAATATCCTGATAAACTTTTTGCCGTTTGCAGATCAAGAGATTCTGCTTAACCCGAATACTAGCGTACTTCATGGCTAGAATCCTTGCAATACAAAATCCTTTAACAATTTTTTATCAGACGTGTTTGCTAATTTAGGATCAATCCTGGATATTTACTAGCTTCAATATTCATCAACATTACTCGTTTTCCTGAGGCGTTTAGATCATATGTTGTCCCATTCCAATTATTGGTTTAAAATATACCAAGTTCTTCGACTGGTATTTGTCAA
Source organism: Mesocestoides corti (assembly GCA_900604375.1). Classification (NCBI taxonomy): domain Eukaryota; kingdom Metazoa; phylum Platyhelminthes; class Cestoda; order Cyclophyllidea; family Mesocestoididae; genus Mesocestoides; species Mesocestoides corti. Next base: position 48,121 of record UXSR01005265.1, on the reverse strand, counting down.
ACAGGATATTATTGTGAGACAGAAACAAACTTTTTGAGAGTGGGTACGCAAACGCCTCCGTTACGAGTCAGGCATTATTTGTCCAACACAGAGACAAAGGATATGACCGCATGTAGACTAGTTTTATTGTCTTAGCCAATTTAAAAATACGAGGCCATAATGCGCCCCGAGTGTTTGAGATTAACACCAAATAAAAATGCACTACTTCTAAAACAGAGATGGCAACTGTACATTGTAACAGTCTACACAACTTTGCGTTGCGATAATTAACATTGTACCGTAGACATTTACAGCAAATATGTCACCGGTATCAGAACTCACACCCGGCATCAATAAATAATCTGCTTCACGGCTATCTCTAGGCGCAGCACCTGTCGTTTTTGAAATATTTCCTAGAAACGTCGGACCGTTCTTCGATGCTGAAAGTTTAATCGAGAATTAGATGTTTAATTTCGACTAGAATAAATATGAAATGCTCCATGAACAGCAGTCGTGTTTTAGATTGAAGGATTTTTAGGCTTTTCCAGTTAGGAGATTTATCGACTTCACTACAGTTTAGGGATGAGGGTGGAATTTAGAATTTTGTAGAACATGAGCCATTGCTAAATCGTTTTGGTAATAACAGTTAACAGATCAATGTGAGTGTGACCCAAAAAAATCAACAATGATGACTAAAACACTACCCATCAAGTGAAATTGTTCCCCGAGGTCGCGAAGCAGGGGATTTCCTTAAAAACCGGATAGCGTTCAAACGATGTTTGTGCTGTTGCGTGGGATTGTATATAAACTTTTATGAAGGGGTGGCAATGCGATTTAAAGATAAAGATATATATAAAGATAAACAGAGCGACGACTGAAAAAGTAATGGCAAGCTAAAATGCGCAACAGACATAATAGGAAATGTCTTTTTAATCATATTACTGAATAAGAAAACGTAGGCCAAATTATTTGTCAATGTTGTCCATGGATTGGAGCGGTCGTTCAATATTTTTAATGGACCTGTTTTAAAAACTTGTGGCAACCGATGCAGCATACTTTCCACCAAGAGCGTTGTAAACTTTTATAAAGGGTGACGTCTTGAATAAGTGACACTGGACAAGTCATTGTGATCTGCACTAGAGAAGGGAAGACGTCAAGGCAGTCGTACACGGGAGTTGAATTTATTTTGGTGGAATCTGTGCTCGCAATATCCCTGACACGTGGGAGAAACCGCAGGTTCCTCGCCACATTGTTGACAGGCGGTATTGCGGCTAAGGTTAACATTGAAAAATAATTTGTCACTGAAACAACCTAAGACGAAGTATCTGAGTCCATCGTTTTGGAAAGCGTCGCCAAATTATAAAGAAATGGTTTACCATGCTCGCTGTGTCGATCACTAAAGAATTTTGCCTATTTAACTGAGCCGCTTATTCCATCATTTATTTGCATTGACTCAAAGAATGAGAAAATAGGATTTATATCATCGAAAATTTTGACACGTTGTGACGAACTATGGTGGTCTTGACTGTGCCAGCATCTTTGTGAATGTCTAAGACGTTTGAAAGTTGTCCGGTCAAAGAGCGACAATTACAACTCATTAAAAAACCGTGGTTTTCCCATCTACAAAATTGGTCCCAACCTGTTCCTCGTTGATTTCGTAAACGATAACGACTATGATCCCTTGGAAATATTGAGCTTTAAGACCGAGTGGAGCGGAGCGACTAAAAGAGTGCAATGGTAGTAATGAAGCAGTGAGCTTCAACAGATAGTAGAACACATTTGCAGCTAAAATCCAACTCTAGGTCAATTGTTGCAATGATTTTCTTGCGTAAATTGAGGGAGAGTCGTTAGGATTGTATGTAGTACCGATTTGTGTTTGTCACGGATATAATGGCCTGCTTAATCCCACTCATCCGTGTGTACTTCTTTAGTACTTAAACAGTTGACTACACTTTTAAGTGGAGAGCTTAGGAATAAGTGTGTAAGATACTTTATAAAATATAACTTACGAGTTTATCCTTTACTTAGTAGTCCATGTAGTTAGCCTGAAAATTGAAGACCGGATGTGGCGGTAAATTAAGATCAGTGAGGTGCACGAAATCATTTAGAACCCACATTTCAGTTATCTTTCTTGACTACTGCTACTTGCCATAGAAGCAATTTCTCTGTGTCACCACAATGGTACTATTTAAGCTCAGACTGGGCGCCTGAAGTTTGCTGACTCAAACTCAATTTACCCCGCCCTTAGGAGTTTTTAAGGACCAACCAACGTGTGTATGGGTTGTCAACTGTTCTTTAGCAGGCGTTTCCTGAGTTCAATCAGACGCGTATCTTAATTTAATGGAGGTAACACACGGTCGCGATAAAATTACCAACTATAGCAGAATCCAGCACTTGATTGGTGGAGCTCGATACTAGTCTAGTGTTTTTGGTCCTGCAGGTCACGTCAATTTAAACAAAAAGGTAGTGTATTAATAATTCACACCTGACTTAAATCATTTTGCAAATGCCACGAAAACTTTGCTTTGAAGTATTTTGAAAAAGAAGAACACGCTAAATGGAACAAATCAAACGTATTTGATAAAATTACGAGATTAAAGGTGTATTTTAGTGCTGTTTTTGCTTCCTGCTGCTTCCTGTTTTATAACAGAGTTAGCTGAAGGCCACGCTTTTATTTAAACAAACTTTACTCCTGTGGGTTGCAAATAATGAGCCTACAGAACTCGAATGTGTCTAGGACCAACACCTAGCAAAGCTACGAAGAAAATTGTTATCAGTGTTTTGTGCTACTCTCGTTAATCGGAAATCATTTGCGGGAACCTCGCTGTGAAATACACAAAATTTATTTAATCCCTCTTCTCTGTTCAGCCAATGAGAATAGACTTATGTTAGTGTTAATTGTAACCAAGACTTTATGTGGTTTGCTTAAGCCCAGATAGAATATCTGCACTGACAATTTGCCTAAAATTTTGCCATGGGGACCTACCTTGCCCATCCATTGCAAATGAGTCGGATTACCATCTCTCGCAAAATTTGAGACGTCTGCTGTTGTTCAGATTTTATTTAGCATACCTTGCATTCCTAAGAATTCAAAAACATTTTCTAAATGACATAAACTCCTTGATGGGAAAGTTCTTCAAACAAACACTTTTCTAGAAAGAGCGATCCTTTTGGAAAGCATGACTAAATCTAAAGGTCCTTAATGTCAAAACAGAATCGGATTAGGTACAAGGCTAATGTTTTCGTGTAGCTGACGAGCGCACGACGTCGATGATACATGATCGGTGTTAGGAATTAGTTTGTGGACAGTGCGAAGCATCTGAGGTATTGGGTTTTCGTGTCATAAAATGTGGGGGTCTTCAATGCGGAAAATAACCGTATCAACGAAGGCGATTTTGAACTTGAGATCAAAGCGTTAAAGAAAAGTTGAAAGTTGTCAGTCTAAAACTTTTCTGTATTTCAACAGAAAACATTGTGGTGAAAACACAAACGGCTGGTGAAATAAATGATTGCGAAGACTGGAGAAAGGTCTCCATTAATACTAAGATATTTTGTGAATGGCAAGGCTGTCAGCCGTAAAATGCTCCGGGTAAGAATCTTGAGTCTTAAATTCTGTTCTGCTATATCTGAGACGTTGACTTACACAACTCGAGAGAAAACGGCTATAAAATGTAAAATCCCGCCTGGAAAACTCTTATTGTCTTTAAGGAAAGATTGGACTATTTCTACCGGAAACCCACGTGACAATACCCTCTTTATTGTCATGCTGGCGCGTTCATTGGGTGTGTTTAAAAAACATCACAACGGAAAAATTCCCAATGTAAGACGAGACAGACTAGACAATAATACTTTATTTCTACCTAATTTTGGCCATATCATGAGTAAGGAAATTGGTTAGAGAGCCTAAGACTACCAGTCTGCAATGAAAATTTACCGTCTGAAGGATCCACTTCTTTTGCATGAATTCCCAAAATCTTGACAGATCTTTTAAATATTTTAGAGGCTATTTAATGAAAACAAATGTTTCCTCTTTGGACCTACTTTCTTGAGCACATGTTTACAATTGAATTTCTCGTTTGATAATACCCATAATGACAAGCAATCACTTGCATTAAAAATCAAATAGGAATTTAATTGTCCAAAAAATTGAGCTAAAGTGCAATAGACCTTATGGCTTGCTACGTTTTCAGACATTCAATCATAACAGCATCTCTTTTCAGGAGAAGCTGGAATTCGTAATTTGTCTTCTTAAGAGTCCTGTTCAATCCCTAAACTCCAGTTTCTTCCAATATGTGAAATATGGATTTTTCCGCTGACTTTCTCACTCCTTCACATCCCTGTACACCCAAACGTAATGTTAAAATGCTACAGGTGAGGAACATATGGAGGCCCCGACATATGGTCTTGAACTACAATTGGGTCGCTTCTTTGTGTTGGCCCGGTTACTATACACGGATACCTAAAGAGACTAAGAAGACGGGAAATGGCGCAGACAACAGTTTACTTGTCGGCTCAACTTGGTTGAGGTGGGAAATGGTGTCTGACTACTCTGGATGTTAATCAAAACAGCCTAGGTGATCTTGTAAGAGCATATTTGACTGTGCGCCTGAGCGAATCGAATAGCAGGGGGATGTGCACGAACAGTCGGTTCCGCATGAGCGATAGGGACGCAGTGTGAGTCTGCGATTGTGACGACCAGGCTAATGGACGTTATTCTACGCGATGCACTACCGACATCTATTCTGTGAGATGGATTTAGCCTGTGGTAACAACAAGATAATATGTATGCAGGATTGGAGAAGACTTAGCAACTATGCTCGAATCATAGAACAATTACAAATACCAGCTTGCGTTGTCCAGTGTAGGATTTTACATTGCACGTTAATAAGACGAACCTTCCCATCTATGATTTGCATTTTACAAGTCCTCACTTTGTAATTTTAGAGAAGTAGGTCTCATTGAGGATTTTCTTCCACTGGAGTCTTGCATGATGTGAATCGGGGATCTTAAAGTTAGTGCAACCCGATGGATCTCCCTCCTCCATTATACAAGCGACTCGTGTCCATTTCCGACTTATCCCTAGACGGATTTGCCATGTAAACGGAGGAGCTTCATCACGTGACTACACTGAGACCATGGAGGAACACACCGCATGAATATGAGGACTTTGCACGCGACTTAATTAACTGATACTTCTGACAATTTTGATAAAAAGGCCTGCACAATGAATCATAATTTCAGACAATTAAAGCGCCATTTGTTATGGCGTTTCCTTTAAGTGCCAAGTGTAGGGATTTATTCATTGTGAAAAATATAAATGTCAACGTCTGAGTGGCCCGTCTATGTTGCCACGTGATTTGAATCTCTTAATGATGAAACATGACGATGTAAATAGCCACTGGAGCTTAACTTGCATTCAATTGATTTTGAATGCTGTTAGGCGCATTTTACAAACGGGGGAACCTGTAGTTTAAATAAAATCCCACTAAGACTCTACCGAATTTTCTCCTTGTGCAGATGACACGAGATAACATTTATTCTTGATAGTCTAGAACAGCCTCTAGCAAAGCATAGGTTTTCAGCATTTGGGTCTCAATAGTAATTCTGGTTTCCCATAAAGGTGTAATTCAAGAATTTCACTTAGTTTTTAAGGTATATTTTTAAAAATTAAAAAAAATATTCTAGTCTTTAGTGCGTTGAGTGTACGTGCAGTGCATATCACCAAGTTAGTAAACAACTATTTTCATAAAAATTGTGTAGCAAATGTGCGAGTGAAGTTCGTTTAGCTTTATATTATACCCCGGAATCTGTTAGTGTTGACCGAACTCTGGCTTCGACTTATGTCAGTGCAAATAGAAAACTTGAGTACACTGGAAGGTAACCCTCTATCCACCACGCCACTTCGTGTAATGAGTAGGCTGCTTCCTCTTGATCATCTGTTACGCATGATTTTCACCCAACAGAAGTCCCTAATTAACAGGTGAGTTGCTGCCTTGGAAACACATCATTAAGTTCTTCCTCCAAAAGTTGTCTTAGGGATATTGGTTTTATAACTGCGATAAGCTAATTACATTTGATCGTCAACTTACACCGTGTTTAATCGGCCTATCATTGACACCAAACTCATTAAATCTGCACCGTCATGTTTAGAGTACGACGACGGTCGGCTGTTCTGTGGGCCGGTGAGAGTAAATAGAGGTTCCTAGAACGCTTGAGACACAGCTTTCGACTGACAATAGACGTGTTTTATTCAGGCGAAAGTACGGGGATCGATTCAATGGGGCGAGGGAACTACGCAGTCTGTTTTCACCACCAAAAGAGTGAGAATTCAGATAGTACTTTAGTTGTTTCTGTTGGGCAATAAGGATGTGCACTTTCTTGACGTTTAATCCCTGTTATACAAACGATTAATAAGAAGGCTGAAATACACCGGCCGTTGTGCGCTTGCTGATATTCTGTGAAAACAGCCACTGCTGGCAAGGTTCAAGGATAACTTTGGTGGGATAATCAAAACGGTAATTTTCCGATAAAAAGTTGATCACGTTATCAGTTTGAATATAAGGGATTTCTTAGAATACAAGTGCTTATGATGAATAGAGCCACCTTGAAATTGAACCACTCGTTCTAAACAAGCAAAATTCTATATCCTTTTAACTTTCATTATATTTACAGTCTTCATTACCTAACGAAATTGCAATCGGGGCTGAGGTTGGGTTGTTGGTACATTAATCTTTGATTTTGACAAATTAGCCAGCTTCTCTAGTGACCATAGTTAAGCTGAATATTGATTGTTCGGGATTTAAAGCTCCATAGTCGAAGACTTAGTGAAAATTAATCCATGACTTTTCAAACTATCTAGCCCACCCAATTGCTTGCTTAATTCTGATAGGCTTAACGAATGAGCACCGTGCATTAGGGAGTGTACGTAGCGCCACGGCAAGACGTGGGCATTGGCGACTCTGACCAATCGCCTTTTGAGTAGCCAAACAGGAAACGCGTGCGGGTAGGGAGAGCAGCAGCAGCAGCAGAGGCAGCGGAAACATGGAGAATAGGGGGAGCGCGGTCTCCCTTCTCCCTCTCCCCTTCTCTGTGTCCATCCATTCATGCTTCCTGAAAGACAGGAAAGGCAGTGCAGGTGAGTGTAAAATTAATCTCAACCGGACACTGGTTGACAAGAGCACAACCTCCTCTGTGGTGTCCATTCAGTGCCTGCGCAGAGCCGTACACACGTTGGCCTAATTTTCCCCATTTCCTTCCGCAACATAAGACCGCTGCTTCTGGTGGTTGAAGCTTCAGTAGTTGCTACCGCAGTATTATCATTACTCGAGGGCTGCCTAGGATCTCCCCGGAAATCCTGTTCCGCTGATTTGAACACAGACGCACACATACAAACCACGAAGATCTTGATCTCTCCCATAGTCTGTAATAAATTGTTGATCGCATACTTCCTTCCGTCCCTTCTCAACAACTGACAGCGAGGAAGAGAAACTGAGAACAGGAACTGGATTTCCTGTTTCTGACTGCATACAACAATTCCATCAGAGCTGTAGAACGGAAGTCCATTTAATCTCTATGGTAAGAGGCTATTTTTCAGATATACTTGGTCTACAGGTTTATGTATTAACAAGTGACTAAAAAGAACTCGAATGGGCAAAACTTATCTGCACAAAGTTCTCCTCCTTTTGATTCACGCAGTGGGCCAGTTAACCTTAAGCCTTTGTTCCGATGCAATATAATACTGATTATAATTTAACAAAACATGTTCCACATTAACAATTTAAAGGAGAAAGCAGTTAGCAGTCCGAGCTGGTTTACGGCGCATTTATTCATCACTGATGTTATACTCTCGGACATGACGGTTGTAATTAATGACTACAACTACTGCTGTCCCATCGGAACAGACGTGAGGAGGGTAGGTGGTGCGGTGAAGTTAAAATAAGGTCAGATTTACTAATCAAAATCATTGTGATCTTACAAAATGAAGCTTCCTATTTCGGTGAACAACCAAGTATTGCTGATTTTACACCCGCTTAGGAGGCGACAAACCCAAATCAAGAAGAAAACCTCGGTTATTCTTCCATCTCTTCTCCAAACACCACCCCAAAAGCCACCAACCCAACGACCATAAGTGCAGACCACCGGCCGAAATACCAATTCTCTTCAGTTGTAAATAACAACTCGGAGTACTTTCCGACTCCCTCCGAGTTCACAGGCGGGGCCTACACTTCCTATTCCTCCGACGGGGTCATCGGCTACGAACAGGATCCCCGAGTGAATGTTTACTCAAACATTATTCGACCTCAAACAACGACCTCGTACTGGGGCGAGGGTGACCCCTACCAAGGCGGCTATCATTTGCAACACGCCGTCGACGCTGCACCACCCTACCATCTTGCTACAAATGCAATCTACCCCTACGCTTCAAACTACCAGGGCGGCTGGCCCAATCCAGCTTGTCACTATGGCAGACCAACGGGGACAGCGCAGCCATCCAGAGTGGTTGGGGTGAATAACACGATGTTTTATGCCGCACGGGCTCGTCGCATGCGGACCCACGGGGGCCTAATGAGAGCAGAGGCAGGAGGTGAGGGTGGAGGGGACAGAGACAAGACACGTGGGTCGCCTTCCCCAACAAACTCTTCGAGGGTTTCTCAAGGGTCACCGACGGTACAGTGGAGACCACAAGGTTAGTTGGTCACTCTAATAATGAGCTTAGTGGCTCATATGATCCCAGATGTTCAAAATTAGACACATTAAAAGTTTAAGTTTAGGATAGGAACTCGCCAAATAATGGAAGTGCATTGAATTTTGCGTGCACCTGGATTTTTCTCAAGTCGATTAAGAGCCTGACGATGCACATGCACTTAAAATTAAATTAAACTCTTTCATCTTGGTGCCAGATGTATTTTCAGGGCAGTCAAACCGAAGAATAGCTTATATCATTTGCAGCTATAAATTTCTGTGTACGGAAGCAGAAAGTACTTTGAATTTGCTAGAGACAGATAAAAACGTGGCGTCAAACCAAGTTTCTCTTGTCTACACCTCTTATTGGGTCTACGCACACTTGATGACAATCATTATACCGATTTATTACGAATGATGTATGGCCCTACCGGGCTAGATGAAGTCAAAATTCAATAATACTGTGCCTCTGGCGGTGTTATTTTGACTTACATGGCATGTGCGCATTGCCTCCAACTGCAGTGACTTCAAGAGTGCACATCTACCTGCCTTAAATTCTGTTAGTAAAAACGGAAGTCGGAAGGTAACGACAGGGCACCTCTCTTTCCCACCAGAGTTAGACCGTAATATGGGGCGATTCCCACTCCACACATTTAACCCTAAACCTCCCCCCCCGCGCCACCACGGAGTCATTTCCTGAGGGCCCGTAAGTGTGTTGGCACAGGCATGAGGGGGGCTGTGATTTCCTCTTGTGACAGCAGATGCCCCCAATACCACGGCTACAAAAAGCACAGGATAGACGCAGAGCACATGGGTGTAGTAGGGGTCTTTGGTACCCTCCCGTCATCCGGAAGCCAATACGCATTTTGAGCAAAAAATCTGCTGGTACCCACCAAGTTCCCACAAAGGACCCACACACAACCGTGGAGGTGCTGATGGTAGTGAGGCATGGACAGTTCCGGCACATCGTGGTGCCCCTTTCTTCCTCCGCCTTCTCCTCCTCGTCCTCAATCCCTTGTGAGAAGTTCCTGCTGAGCCAAGCTGGTGGTTAATTTCTATCAGCGCACACACGTAGACAGTATTATTCACATAACAAAACATTTAAGGCACGATCTCAGTCGATTGTCAATTCCAAAGCTCCGAGTTGACCTGCACGTCAGAGTCCGACTTCCAGTCCCCGTAGTGTATCACTCGGCTTGACGCGTCGTTTACCGGAGTGTAACTCATCAAATCCGAATGCATTCTTTTGTGCGAGTCAATGCCCGATCAAAAAATCGTTGTTTTTGAGGGATTTGAGTGTCCACAACGACGTCCTATGAAACTGGAAAGATCGGCATGGCATCAGTAATGCCACCAAAACAAGTTCAAACGCTTCATTCGAACCTGTGAAAACCATCGTCAAATGACACAAACGGGACGTTTGTTGCAACATTTGATACAAGGAGCTTGAGAAAATAGACGACTTAGTTACAAAGCCAGATTCCTATTGAAATTCTAATCGCCTTTACGGATAACACAAATTCGGAAAAGGGCACCATGACTAGGGAAAGATACCGGAGACAAAAATGTTTGTAGTAACATTTGATTTTATTCGCCTGTTATTCATACGAACAGCCTCAAAACAATTCACGATTTAAGCATATACCGTTGATAGCACAGACTAAGTATTCACTGTTTAGTAATATACAAGGGTGGCTCTGATTTTGATTAAAAAATGGAACTTCAAAAAACTCTAGAGGAAGTATTTCATTGACGGCAACAAGAAGGCAAAAGTTGACCGAAATTACTTTTTTTTCAGGATGCGGATGAGGAACGCAGTTGCTGATCTGTGTCTGTAAAAACGGCCACTAGAATTTAGATCATCTAATATATCCGTTTTGGCCAGCAAAACAAGATGGCGGATTTAATCTCCATACGTTAGAAAATGTACTAGCTTATTACGGTCAAAAGCGGTTATTTAAACTCAGTTTGGTGCGCCATTAAGGATATCTATCCCCAATCTTTTGCTACCCAAGCACAAGTTTTGCTTGGATTTCCAGTTGTAATATGGCCAAGTCTATCTAAACGCCTCTCTCTGGATGTGTATCACATAACCACACTTCCAAGTAGTTAACTGGCTTTGTTTGTGCAAACACATGACCCAATTGTTCACCAGTTTTTCGACCAACATCAAAGCGAGTTTGGGTTTTTTTCTAGGGTCTGGACAAATCCAATTGTGGCAGTTTTTGTTGGAGCTGTTGGCAGACAGCCGGAATTTGGCGTGCATCACGTGGGAGGGCACGAACGGCGAATTCAAGCTGGTCAACCCCGACGACGTGGCGAGGCGCTGGGGCGAACGCAAGTCCAAGCCGAACATGAACTATGACAAACTGAGTCGCGCCCTGCGTTACTACTACGATAAAAACATAATGAGCAAGGTGAGCTTGATATGACGTGCTTCATAAATAGTTTTAATGCCCTGTGGCAAAAAAAATTTCCTTTAGTGCAGGGTCTCAGTCAGGTTCAGGGTGCATTGTTCGTGGGCGATAATTAGAATGCACGCGGGTTTTTATTATTACTACGAAGTGGCCAAGGGACCTTGCCTTATTTGTAACAGGTTGGTTAGGTTATATCGTGATCATTCGCCACAAATATCTGTACTCACAACACTAAATACTGCTGTTTCCACGATAATTCCCTTAATTGAAGTCAAAAACAACTTCTAGGTAACTCTATTTTAACGCACTCGAAATATCTGCAAAATGTGACTTTTGGAAAGGGTACCTGTAGTTGGTTTTGACACTTTGGAACATTTACTTTTCAGGGGAATAAATAAAATTAGTGAGTAGGATAGAAATAAAGAGAATTAAATTTATGTAATAAACCTATAAAATAAGTACAGAAACCAAAAGAAAGAGCATACAATCGATGGCTAAAACACTAGTTTTAATGCATACACCTAATTGGCTAGTAAACGCGCTCCGCCTGCCCTTCTCTTAGTGGTGATTGGATGCAAACCGGAAACCGCGAGTGTCACGCTCACCCCTCAATTGTTCTATTGGTTTAGAAGGCCAAGGGACACGTTCCAAGTCATGTCCAAAAGTGCAGCTCTGGGGAGAAAGTTAAAGTGTTTGAAGATAAATTTTTTCACAGGTGAAACAAGCGCACAGCACTGACGAAAAAAAAGTAACCAGCAGCGTCATCCTTCCCTGTTAATAAACGCCTTCATTATTAGCTGATGTAATTTCGGTTCAGTGGCGTTTGATGAATTTTAAGTGAAAGTGATGTCATATTGCAAGTTTAAAGTAAAATTTACAGCAATGTGGTTAGACGAAGCAAAAAAGTCCAATTCTTGGTTAGTGGAATACTCACGACATCACCGAGTGCAACCTGCATTACAATATTTGCATGTGAGAAAAACACAAGTGCTGTTAGGGCTCAAGTGCACCTCAAAGCATTGTTGGGATTTTCTGATAGAAATCACTGTCTTGCTTGGGTGTCTACTTCCTGGCTTCTAGACGATAAGCGCTGCGTCCCATGGCCGCAGTTATGAAGTTTGCGTGAACCTACCCCAATGCATTGAGTTATGCAGAGAGAGGGAGAACTTTAGCCTGTGGTGAAGTCTAGGTCATCTGATGGGTCATTTGAGTATGTACATCACAAAAATATTATCCTCATTTGTTTATTTGCCATTTTATGTGATAAAAATTAGTTGGAAGTTTTAACTCCTAGTGGCAGCATTAAAAATCCCTGTCCATTTGCAGGAAGTGTGATCTAAAACGGATCCGCACCTGAAGTTTACATGGAAGGATACATGTACGCTGAAGGGTGCTGGTAAAATACCCCAACGCAAGGTGAAAATTTGTTTTGAATTTTCTCAGGTTCATGGAAAGCGATACGCCTACAAGTTCGACTTCACTGGCTTGGCTCAGGCGATGCAACCCTCCGCTTGCGATCCTTCAGCGGCCTCCACTGCATCGATGGGTCTATCGAGCCTCGGCGGGGAGACGTCCGCATGCTTCCCTCGAGCTGGTGAGTCCAGTTCTCCCGAAAGGAAAAACCCCAAACGGCCCCGTGAGCTCTCGCCCCCACCACCTTCGTTCGAAGAGCCCGACTCAAAGCACCAGTCGCACTCCCCGGGTTACCACAACTCGCAGCAGTTCCTCGCAGCGCGAGCTGCCGCAGCTGCTGCGGCCTGCTTCTTTCCAGAAATGCACCAGCCGACGTCAGTCGTGAACTCCTGTTACGAGGGGCTGGAGAATTACCACCAGCCTTACCAGGTCTATGCGAACACCAACGCAGGATACCAGCCGCCTTTGTCGTTGCAACAGAACCCCTTTATTACTACAACGATGGGACACAATGTCGAGAATCTGACGAACACAGTGTCTGGACAGACACCTAAATGACACCACTTGAATGTTCCTGTAAATTGATTATTTAACCCAGTTTTTTAATGCCTAACCATGACGATGCATCAGATAATTTGTTTAAAGTTAGAAAGAACATTGGACTGGCATGAATCTGACAAAAGCTCTGTTAGTGTTCCCACAAACTGATCGTTTCCCTCCAAATGTCACCCAAGCAATAAATGATGACTCAGGATGTTTTTACAATACACAAATATTGAAGTCCTGCTAATAGTTTCATAAGCAGAGTTGTACTTGTTTTATAATACGCAAAAGTAAATAAAAGTTTTAAAAAAATTAATGATAATTCTGGTGCTACAAACTAAAAACATCAAACAAAGCTCATGGTCTCGATGGTTTCGTGGGGCTGAGTTGAGCTAATCCTTTCCTTCCACCGAGTTGCATTGGCTTCTTTTTCACAAACCTATCTTTGAAGCGAGGGCATCCGAACAGCGTATCTTTAGCCCCGAATTGAAGGTAATGTTGAAGCTCACGTGGTAGACAAGACATAACCGACCAATTTGAAATTAGACAGGCAGATCTTCCCAAGTTTAGCCGAAAGTATAAATCTTTGTACAGTTCTAGCAAGGGTTTGGACGAGCTTAAGATCACACCAATGGAAAATTAAGCAACACTAAACCATGTAATTCAGCTCAAGAAAACGGGCCCCGATCCAATTATAGACCCACTACCGTGATTCTTGTCACCGAAAACCAAGACTTTTACAAATACTTTAAGCGTTTGCCACGCTGACCCTATTTGAATCTGGTCTCAGGCCATGTTCACATTCTGGTTGTATGAGGAAAATACAACAGGAGTTGGAATTAAAGTGCCCAGGAATCAAACAAACATGGAAACCAGCTTATTTAATGATTATACTTATTGAATATTAGTGTCAGCCGAAGACCTCATTCATGAGATAGGCAGGATAAAACTCGATCACCTTATCTCCAAATTTCGGACATTTACTAATCAGACTGGAAGAATTTCATGGGATGGTATCATTAAGCACTTAGAAGACATGAGACAACGAGCATCTGAAAAAGCACGTATGCCACAATCCCCTCCTGGGTCGTTCTGATAGTACTAATTAAACTAGACCGCAATTTACGGCCACTAAGCATCGGTGTGAAGCCTGCGATAGAGCCCACCCGTTGTACGGACAATACTAAGTCCGCCGTCCCGGTATTGCCTTAGGTAGCGCATTATCACACGCGGTATCCTCCACATGAAAGAGTAGACGTGGAGCCCAAACAATTTTGCGGACAGTTGGAGTTGATCGCACAGGCACAAGTGCTACCACTCGCATCAAATCTCGCCGTTTCGCCAATAACTCACGAGCTAGATGGACCAATAACTAAGCGGTCTATTTAAGGGCATCTCAAATCGACGCTAACTATACTATAACTACATGCTCTGTGAGCTGATAAAGAAGCACTCAACTGTAACAGGACTTCTTTTGAAAAAAATGCGTACAAAGGTAGTGAAAAATGAAGACAATTAAAAACCCATTGACTGTATTCAAGAGTCAGGATACCAAACCGTGTCGACAAGCTCCAGCACATGGCAGTGAGGGGTTAAAGATCCTAAAATAAAAAAAATACATTACATTTACATATAATGCTTCTACTAGAAACAAATTTAGTAGAATGTCTTTCAAGTCCGTGAATGTGAATAATTCAGGTGGGGAAAGGAGACCAGCACTTGCGGAATCAAGGCTAAAAGAGATAGGCAACGGCCACACAGATTAGGAGTTGAGAATGAGCGAGGGGGTAGAATCCTATGCGTCAACTGAGGTAATCTTTTTAGTTGCATTATTGCGTCAATTTAATGTTATCGAGATTTTAAAAAGACACGACATTTTGGACAAGCTGCAAGTTCACATTAGTTGGTAATGTTCTTGAGTAGGATCGCATACGAGAAGCAAAATAAAAAAACTAGAACGCCCAAAAAAGGATAAATTTAGTCGACTTATCAGGCATAACGAAAAAGCACCCGAGAAGTCGACTAAAAGTGATCTGAGAGCTAGACCTGGCGCGGAACTGCCCGATAGGGAAGTACTCGGTCCGATAGGAGATTTGTCAGGTGGATTGGAATCCTACTTACCAAGTAATGGATAGGACACACAAATGGTAAAACGGAGACGCGATAATGCACTTTAATTGTGCTCACCGTCACTTGAAAGAAGGCATTCGTAGACGAGGTGCTTTTCCGTCTTAACCGGTTTACTGGCAGAGAATCGTACTATCCAAATATCAGGAGTAAAACTACAAGGTTTAAGTTTTAATTCAAGAGAATGCATTTAAGAAAAAAAAATCATTAAGTCTCTTGTTCACTGAAGAAACGATAAGGTAACATCGACGTCTACGCATAAACCACCCTAATTCGCCGATGACACATCAAAAACTGTTCGGTACAGATTCTCCCTTAATTTATCAGAAACATTGCACTAACTTTAACAAGAATAATATCACATTTGAAGATTTCCGGTAGTTAATGAAACCACGACACCACGGCCGTATGAAGGGAGTCGCAAGTGTAAAATTATAAGCATTTGCGGGAGTTTGAAGAAAGGAAACGTTAAAGCAAATTAAGCTGCAATTTCAACATAATTCTAGTTTAACATTTGTCCTTTTTTCTAAAACTAGCATCCGGATGAGTTTTTAGGTGTGGTGACATGGAATATGTTGATTTAAAACAAAGGGAAATGGAACAATGAGGTCAACGCTTGGAACTACGACGACCCCAAAACCCGCATGACGTGCTAGTAACAAAAGTAAGCCATTAAGGATGGATTATGAGAGCGAGTCCTTGGAAAGCAAGGAGCAATACCTCTAAGACGCGCCAAATAAAACCTCTGTTTAGACCAAAATGGCGCTAATGTTTGACCCTACTAAACAAAACAGTACTCATTAAATGACGCTGAAGTGTGCGAACTTACTTGCCAAGTTGTGGAATTAGATGAGTGAGAGGAGTAGTGCAGGTGTGGGTGTAGGAGGGTGCGTCGAGCTCCAATTCATCGGTCTCCATTACGGAAGGAAACTCAGTTTTTGAGGTCTTTGTGTCCAGCAAAAGAGGCCTAAAGAAACAAGCACAATGCAAAAAACCTACACAATTCCGACTGGAAGGGGGGGGATGAGCCAGTACAACTTCCATGGCTAAAAAGGCGCAATCACATAGACCAGAAAAAAGTCTCTAACTGCACAAAGTGCCTAATTCCTACCGTATTTCCGTTTCCACAACAGAAGCTTGAATGACACTGCTCAGAGCAGCGGCCATGCACCCAACTTTGTAAAGGTGAAAAAGCAACAACAGGCGCTTTTCCAGGCTCATGTTGTCAGTGAAGTTCATCGAGACAAAAGCCTTTTCAAGATATGGGGAAACTACAAGTAAAAAGGCAAGGCGGTCAAATCACACAGCGTCCACATAGCAAAAAAATTGTACATCAACAGGTGGGAGGTTCGAGTTCTGCAGCTGTCGACGTCTTGAAAAGAAATCGCTATGGCTTGGCACAAACGCCTCGCAATTTTGTTGGTTCGGAACAAGCAGACATAATGCTACATCTCCAACAGGCATTTTAAGTCACACGTTTAACACTGTCACCGGTGGAATAAAAGTTGAGCTTGCACAAGTATCATGCAGCTCGAACGTCCGAGAGGTGCGGCTTTGAAATGCAGGATGCCGTGTAAATGGCGAATAAGATCAAGGGAAAACTTATCGTTTGCTGTTACCGAGCATTAATCGGCACAGCAAAGGATGGTGTTTCGGACCGAAGCTAAGGCGGTTCTTGACGGATAGTGATAGTAAATACAAAAAATCAAATTGAAAATGCAGCCATAAACTGTCACCTACGCTTTGTTTTGAGGCAAAAATACATGTGAACTAGGAGGGAACAATTTTCATCATTATACATTCCAGTTAGTCAGATCATAAAACTCCGAATATGGCCATTACGATGAACCCTAGAGGAGGAACCCTAGTCACCGCAACAAACCTCTACCGGAAGTTTTGTATCATGGAATGTATTTATAGATTTTCCAGAGAACCATACCAGAGCGAATAACAGCCAGACAGTCGTTCGTGGCCTTATAGATGCCCGCCTCGAGGAGCATCCTGAGACCGGTGACCTCGAATTGGGACTGTTCGCCTCCCCGAAGAGCAACGCATGACCGGCTCAATTTGGCAAATCGCGTAAAATTGTTTGAGCCAATCTAGAAAAAGTGGTAAATGATAGACAAAATTTTGCTAAATAGGGAGTAGAAGTATTAGATGGCTGTACTTACAGACAAAAGGCTGATGTTGTCTTGGAGACGACGCAATGCTAGTAAAAAGCCCTGACGAGCAAGTTTTCTATCAGGAACATCTTAAGACAAACAGGTCAAGCTAAACAGGAAAACAAACCCTTGAGGGCTTCCCAGGTGCGTTCAGTTGAGTCCAAATCTCGCAGTACATGCAAACCTGAGGGGCACTGAATATCACGTTTTCCTAAAAGGTAAGGCTGAGTTTAAAATACCGGTTGGCATTACCGTTGGTCAAATGAGATACGATCGAGCACTCCAATGCATCAGCATTGAAATCACCAATAGGGATCCACGCAGCTTCGTTCTGGTATGCTATGGAGAGCCGCTTGATCCTGTCCAGATCGATCTTGATTGAACTCAAGGGAGAACCGGCGGTGGAAAACGGCGAAATTTGTGTTGTCTGGGGATGGAGAGTTAATAAACTGGCTAGCACTATGGGCATGTAGCTTCATGTGCATGAGCACAGCTTAAAGCAAACTACTAAAGGTGTCGCTTTGAATGGATGCATAACATCTACGGAAGCAGGTAGGTAGCAAGCACTTCGCCGTGGCCGAAGACAAACGAACAAGGCAGACTTGAAGCCACTAGTTTCATTTATTAAAGAATAACCCAATTAAAGATGTAATGCGTGTCGCCTCCTTCCAGGCAGAGGTTTATGGGTTAAATATCAGAAATCGCATCCTAATAATAAGCATTCAGATTGCAAGTCGTTGTAATCGACAGCCCTGACCAGCAAGTCGAAGGAACGGTCTTCACTACCCTCACCAATTTGGCAAACTCGACACCACCAGCATGATGGGCGTGTATTAAGGTACAATGTCAAGAAGATAAGTCAAATTATCGTTGAAGTGACTGCTCTCAGACAAGACGTTGGAACAACACACCCACCTTTCGACATCAGCAGTAAGTCAATTATTTCGTTTTTTGGAGGTACTGTCCCAAAAATCAGCTAAAATGGTTGATTTTCACATCAGGAAAATTAACGAAAGAAGTTAGCAATTAGTAGCAATGTCAAATACATCCAACAAAGAGGTCTCGATTAGAGTTGGGGAATCGAATTTATATACGTGGATGACAAAGTAACAAATAGGGTATCTATCAAGTCTTCCTGTTACATTAACCAATGCGACTCATGTGGCAGATAGACCAGATAACAAAAAAGGTGAGGATTACCACGTGCCCAATAGTGGTACCCTGTGGGTGGGAAAGCAAGCCACCGGTAGGGCAGGTAAAATCCACGTGAATGACGGAAAACGAGAAACTGTAGGTAGCTTCGTATGAAATGGAAACTTCATTCGAAAAGGGCATGAATCGGGTCTCTAGCTGGCTGACTTTGAGTTCCATATCAGGGTCTACAATGGGGCAACAAACAAGGGCTGTTGGTAGACAATAATAAAAATATTAGGTTCATTTTACATGCTTAACTCATGTTGCTTAGTGTCAGCGCATGTTCTATGTATGCCGAATTTCTGGTTGAATAGGAGTACAGATGTAAATAATAGGAGATACGACGTGAGGCATACTCATTATTGTACAAATACATGGCTCCTTTGATTCCCAAGATCAAAGCCCTAATGATTAGGTGATAGCAAATTGAGCA
The DNA here is from genome assembly GCA_900604375.1 of Mesocestoides corti. Taxonomy (NCBI): domain Eukaryota; kingdom Metazoa; phylum Platyhelminthes; class Cestoda; order Cyclophyllidea; family Mesocestoididae; genus Mesocestoides; species Mesocestoides corti. Next base: position 29,171 of record UXSR01005265.1, on the reverse strand, counting down.
AAACATTAAATCGTTGGCATTCCACACAAGAAGGCACTTACTAGAGAAATGACTAATTATACATTAAGAGTAATGAAGAGCGATTGACAACGCAAAATTATTATCGGAAAAGGGGAAGGAACATATTCATTCAACGAAATTATGAACTCTAATAACAAGTTTATGTGCCCATTGAATCAGGCCGTAAACGAAACACCAACTTTGAATAGTATACGCCCGTAAAAGTCGGCGGCTGTCGTTTGAGGTGCCAGGAAGCAAAGCGACCAATTGGGGAGCGCCTCCAGCAGCTCCAGAGGTAAGAAACAGTGTACCTTCACCGTAGGTCGAAAATGCATCACTAAGAAGAAGAGGATAGCATAGCGAGTGACCGTAATGAAATATTTGCTTGTGTATATCAGAAACAGATAATCACTGGATAACACATTGACCCTGATGTATAAGGGGGTAAATGGTCACGAGAAAGAGGAGCAGCAGTACTACCTCTCTTTCGCACATTTTGCACTTGAAGACCATTTACATACTGAATAAAACAAGGCACAAGAAACGGTGTTGGTAATGAGAAAAAATGGTATCCGGCTTGAAAATGACTAAAGACAGAACTTAACAATACAATGGCCATGAAAATGTAGGAAACACGAATAAGTTAAGCATGGCTCTAAGTGTGAAGAAACCGCAACGAGGACTGTGAAGATTATTGAGGCCAAGAATTGTGTACAACATGTAACAACGCACGGAAGCTCGGTTGGCTTGAGTTGCTTGTACGAGGAATAGTTGAACATTCCAGAAACCGCCGCTGTCTTCTTTAAGGTCAACTGACTGTCAATAACGGAGAGGTTGCACACCTCTTCAAGGTCAAGTGGATTCCCTTCAAACTTCATGGATAATCCGGCCAATGAATCTTCAGTGGCTTGGTTCAACGTATTCGTTAAGTCGCATAGCAGTTGACGTTGTGGAGGAGAAATCTGTTACAAGAATACAAGCATCTAGTTCACTGGCAGGGCATAAACAAACTACTTCCAGTTAGAAATAAAAAGGAATAAATAGATGCCTTCACTTAACAGTTCCCACAACTGGACTTTTGTTTCCCAATTAAAAACCAGGCATGGAGAGCGGTGAAAACCAATAGCTAAAGAACTGTTATTGAAAAATAGAAATATGGATAAACAATTTTCTATTCAAGTGACAAACATTTATATCCATGACAAATTTATTAAATATCAAAATAAAAAAAAGCGTAAAGATATGCAACTTCGGAAAAAACGAGCTGCATTTCTATGAAAGGACGGGTAAAAGAATGCGAACACACCTTGTTATCATCTAAATACTTTGTTGAAACGCTCACACCCAGTTGACGCGTGATAAGTTGCAGCATCTTAGCTTAAGCAGAAACAATAGCCATGTGAACAACACGAACAGGAAAAAAACAATATAACTCAGCACAATACAGCTAGCAAATAACTGGGCACGACATATAGCACTAGGAACGTCATTAGAAAAAAAAGAGAAAAGAACGGCACGACAATCATACAGTAGAATTAGTGTGATGATAGTAAAAGCACAAACAAAAACGAAAGATCCGACCAAAATGATTACAAAGACTGTCACATAGAGAGTTATGGGACGACAGTTCGTTGTGTTATCTTGAAAATCAGAGTGATGAGTGCTTGAAATTTACGAAAGGTGAAAACGAGCGTAAATAGGAAGCAGAAATTCATGTGTTTTTGGATAACTTACAATAGTGTAAAATTAGTAATTTGGAATATTCTGACTATGCAAAAACAGTCACGTCAACTTAGGATGCTATACCAAAAAAGAATGACTTGAGGACGTACATACCGCCCGATACTACAAAAAAGGTAACCGTCATGAACAAACAAGATTTCGCCTTTGTCAGAAATTTTTATATTTGAATATAATGGAGATGTTGTTAATACCGTGGCCTTAGAGTTTAAATATTTTAATCTTAAATTGTTGCAAAAGTAGACAATTTCGTGCACGAAACTATATTCCCTCGAGCAAACTACAATAAAGTTGACTTAAATTCAGCTAATTAAAACAACTTATACAAATCCATATTATATTAAAAACTGCCAGTGTACGTTAAATTCTAAGATTTCACTGCTTAAATTAACGCATAAGACTTACATAACTAAAGGATTTTCGGCAATTTTTTTCGAACTTAAATTTTGGATTAGTTTTTAATACATGAATATGGTTTGACTAAAATCGTCATACGCAAGTCAATAAACTTACGGACTTGTAGGATACAAGTTGCAGACATTACTGACGAGTCAAAAGGTAAAACAGAAAAGCTAATATAAAGGTTTTGAAATAGTAATCCAAGATTAATTTGAATATAAAAATCGTGAATTGGTAGCCTTACACAAAACCTGGAGCTTGTGAATTAATTTTTTTTTAAATTCTGGTTTATACAAAGATGGCAGACCAACGATTTAACATTAAAAGTGGTTACGGCAGTAAATATGTTGTTACATTACTAATAACTAACTGATATTAATTTCTCATGCATAAAAGTAGTTCAGGAAATTATCTCTAAATTCTATCTTAATTACAGTCTGCTGCAATTCAGTAGAAAAATTTCAACAACCTAATAACTTATTGTTCAGTTCGATTAGGACGCATAATATATAATTGAAGATAAAATTAGGAAGCTGGTCACGTATCAGTCATCATCTCCAAGCCGTTTCTACCAATAACTGCAAGTTCCATAATGCACAACAGCATCACAAACTCTGCCATTTTGAGAGGATATTTAACTCACATAGGCTTGTATTTTGATGCTTTGATACCTTGTATCAGATCATTTTAATGCCAGAAAAGACCACTCAAATATTGTCATTTAAATGTGACTTTCAAATAGAGGAAAAAATCTGTATTAATTAGGTCGTACACCAAATAAATTGACTATCAGTAATCATTGAACGCAGTATTTGCTACTTTGAGCTTTTAACTAAGCGACAACCAAGGCATCAAAATACCTATCTTTAATGCCCAAAAAGAAAACGACACAACTTTCCAATTAAAAAAAAATTAAGTCATGAAAATTGAACTATAACAAGTAGATACACACGAAAAAATTGCATGATTTTATTGCATTTCGGTGCAAATTTCTAATTAAATAACTAAAACTAGGCAAGAGCATGTTTTAAATTAAAATAGTTGTATATCTTGTAATTGAACCTATTTTGAATTGCATTAGTTCACCCGCGTTAACCCGGTCACTCCATCTTTCGATAAAACGTTTTTCTTTCCACAGCATGTCGACATCCAGGCGGAACATAAACTAAACCTCATTAGTGAAGAAGATTATCACTACACCTGAGTCTAGGTGTTGGTACCTCTATGATTAATGCTGTTTTCAACATCTGACCTATACATTCACTGGCTCTAATGCAACATACACACACCATTGACTGGGTAGAGTTCTCAAATAAACGGTTGGCACTCTCTTTCCGCTGACTTACTCCTTCTTGGGTGTTTAGTGGTCTATGTCGCTGCAATAAATCAATGACTGCACCGATAACAAATGATTGCTATGTTGACCAAGGACACAGTATTAGAAAATATATTTTCTTGACTAAATGAATTATGACATCAGTAAAAGCGAAAGGGTGACCTGCAAACGCTCATTTGCATCGTTTACCTATCCGGCGACGGTTAGCTGCAACTCGAACACATTCAAGGTTGCAACCAACAGCTCCACCATGCACATGATTACGCAATCCAATTGTCCCCACAAATACGGAAATATATTTATGCTCACAACACTTTTAAGCCAATGAACATACAAAATTACAATGGAAATCTAGTTAAAACTTGCCTTTGTCGCCATATCTATCATATTATTCTCTCTGGATCTCGTGGATTCAGCCGTAAAGCTAAAAAAACATGAACGTTATGAAACATGGTTTTATCGAGCTGAAAACAATGGACCATTCTAAAATTTGACAGGTTTTAAATCTCAATTTACTTCTATCAGTAGTACTTGGAAGTTATTGTGTTCTCAAGAGCCTGACCACCATGATTTGGTCGACAGCATCTAGTCATCGGTGAAAAATTGTATAATTTACTTGAATATTATTGATGTCATTATGTGATTGCAAAGTATTTCCCAGTAATTAAGTTATCTAGGATAAAACTAACAAATAATTTTTACTTATCAAGCAGAAAAAGCTGAAGAGTGGCAAGCTAATTAAGTGGTACTTAATTGATAACAAAATATACTTGATTTTGAGTTATATTATTATATTCTACTTACTGATGCATAGTAAAATTTAGAATCATGTACAATGTTGTAACAGTGTATAATTTAAAAGACAAGCTTGCTTTCGAGCTACACCAAATAATTTTTAAGTCTATAATTTCTAGATGGATATTGAGGTCTGAAGATTTTTATTCACCTTTATTAGAAATGTTACCAGAGTATTATATGACTCTAAAAAGATCATATCAAATAAAGGCTTAACATACTGGATTATTGAGATGGACTACTTTTACTCAATTGTTTCGTGATTACCTACATCAGGATATTGAACTTCCACATAAATTAATCCGCTAACTTAAAAGGCTGAAATTTAAAGTTTCGTAATAGTTTTCCATCACCTTTGATAATATTATTATGGCGTAACTATCCAATACCGCATAAGAGTGCGCTGTTCTTCTTGTGGAAATTTATTTGATCCCTTCGTAGCACACTTAAACCTTCTCTTTGCAGTTGGCGCTCCCTTAAAGTTGCCTTTGGGTGTGATGCCCTAGGTATGTGCATGTTTGTACCTTTCAAATAGCAGATACTTTTGATATGCGTAAAAGTTGCTTATGAGTTAAAGTACAGGGATGTTCTTTCGTCTACCCATGCGTGAGAGTGTTTCTATATGCGTGTTATTCTCGAGTTTTATTTGTGTTCTGTATCTTTTGTTGCTGAACATTATGAGCATCCGTAAAGCCAGATCCGGCAAAATTTATCCCTTAGTAAGCCAAATGGTAGTGGCATTAGTTTGGTGTCAAGTGCTTGACCAATCGGGTTTTTTCCCAAATTCTTGTGTTCAATTTTTCACGTTTATGACCAACTATTCATGACATTGAAGTTAACGCTATCCTTTATATGTGAATCGAGACTGAAAATACATTTAGCTCTCATTTAACTTCATGTTTATGACAGCTGTCGTCTCCCCAGCCATCACTGATAATCTCGTTTGATCTTTAACAATATATTTCTGTTTTCTTTGTTTTGACGGAAATTTTTTGCCTTTAAGGAAATGCAAAAATTTATCATGGATAGTGAATTCAACAATTGTTTTTAATCGACATGTTAAAGCCTGGATTTTTGGACCTACCATCACCTACCTCTTCCGTTCCGCCAGACACGGGCGACGCTTATGGTACCGGCCTCGCCCTCTCAAATGAACATCATCAAGCAATAATAAAATTTCATGACATAAGTCAAAAACCTTACATTAACAAAGTAATCGAAAATCCACCCAGGACCCTCCGAATTAATTCTAAAGCTGCTGACGGTGTCGGGACACTTTTTCATTCAAATGTTACCGTTGAAAACAGCACTGTAACCGATGTTTCTGAAAACTTTTTGGATGATCCATCTGCCTCTGAGATCAATGTTAATTCATCGTCAGGTTTAGTCACCCCTCCCATTCTCTCAGGCGACACTAATAAGCGAACTCTACCCGATAATGTTGGTGCTCTAATTGCCTCTCGCTTAAAAGCGGAGGACCAATCTGATGGAAGAATGACAAATTCAGAAAATTCTCTAGATTCAGCAGTTTCTAATGCACATATAAACGGCATAAAGCAGCCTCCACCTGAATTCCCACCACAGTTTGGCCTCCCATCGCCAACCCCACAAATACCCTCTGAACCGATGACCCTTGCATTAAAGACTGAAGATATGGGGAAATCTCCCGACTCGCTTCACCACGATCTTTCAACACCCACACCTCTGGCTCCACTTCATTTACGAAACTCACCAGAAAAGTCCTTGGATCATGATACCCCTTCCACAGTTTCCCCTCCTGCTTCCCTTCCCGTTATTGCACTGCCTCCATCCGCGTCAAAACGTGATGCTGAGTCAGTCGCTACTTCCCCTCTTTGCGATGATGCTGAGTATGCAGCCGCAGCCAGAGCAGCAGTTGATAGTGTGGTTTGTGCACTGGTAGGTAACAAAACCCCCTCTACAACTGCTTCCTTCGATCCTGCCCTCGTAGGCACAGGGACGGATCGCTTATACTCTTTGAGTCTCGCTCCCATCGGGAAGGCTGAGCCAGTCATTGTCACAGCACCCATGTGCTCACATTCACTTTTACTTGCTTCAGCGGCACAGGCCTCTGCTGAGGGATTGGCATCCCTCACCTGCCCAACCTGTGCTACTAATGTGCCTGTCAAACAGTTAGTGGCTCGTCAGCGGTCCATTGAAGAAGCAAAGCATGTTTGTGACGCGTGTGGACGATCATTCGTGCGAGAAGATAAACTGAAAAGGCACATAATGTCGATTCATACGATGGAGAAGCCACACGTTTGCCAGATATGCACGAAGGCCTTCTCACGAAAGTAAGATTTTTGCTTAGTAGTTAATTTAGACATTCCGATTGCTTGTCTATACTACGCAAATGCACAGTTTCTACTTTTCTTTATTGGGGAGTCGTCCATCAATTGTCTGGATCTGAGTTTATTGCCGATATCCCACCGCTTTTTCCATCAACGTGTGAACTTTGAGTTGTTGCTCTCTGTTAGTATTTACTATTGAAGCCCAGTACACATAGGGGACCTCTGACTTTACTAACACAACTGCTCTCTTTACAAGCCTGTGTTTATCATCGTCGTGGATTAGCCAGTTATTGTGCTTCGTGTTAGATTGATTCAGATACGTTGCGTTGTAACGTATCATCTGACTTGCGTCAGCCTGAGCTATTATTTTAGTCGTTTGTTAGCATTGACTACAGAGTACATGCCACTTCTGTCGTAACTTCCTGACAAATGTGGCCTCTTGACAGAGATTGGCACACTTTATTCTTCATCTTACTTTTCAATCGGGTGTTTTTACCTGGTCTTAAACGTGCGATTAAGAAGAAATCAATGTTTTACTACATGAACTTTTAGTTGCGTTGCTATGGCTAATACACAAGCAAGTCAGTGACACCTGCTTTTGAACCGTTGCAATAGACTGTAGTCCTATGCTGCTTGTCCATCACAGCTCCTTATGGATGCTACTTCTTTTTTTGCCCCAATCATGACAATATTCATCTAATAATAATAATTTCTGTGCGTGGACTAAATTTTTTTGATATTTTAGTTTTCTTAGCTTTTAGCACATCGTACTAATCGCGTTTAAAGGCTTTTTTAAGTTACAGCGACTGTAAGAATTGAATTCTTCATGGGGACAGTCCACGTCCTAGAAAGTTTGTTCAACATCTTTGATGGGCGTTATCACAGTCGATGCCAAGTTTGTCGATTTCAAGAACATACATGGTCCCACTATTTACTGTCATGACCAGATAGGAAATTTATTTGAAAAGTTTTGGGTGGCACAGCATGGACTATGTAATTACATTCCTTCCGTTTGCCCAAGTTCTGGGCGTCTAAACTGTCGCTGGCATCGGTTGCTGCCACCTGTTGGACCTTGGTGCGATTAAAACCACTTTAATGATCTTTTTCGTCTTGTGTGTGGCACTACCAGAATAGTTCATTGGTCAAGGCAGTGATCCCAGTGTGTGACTTTGTTTTATCAACTTCATTTGATCGACGATTAACTCGAACTCATTGCATTATGGTAATGGTGGTGCTACCAAAATGTTCAGCTCCTTGTGATATCTTTACATTTAGCGCACTCCATTCCACAAATTCACGTGGTCATGTGAAGGTAGGTAAATAATAGCAGCTTTGAATTGACGTGGTGCTGTAGTAATATTTCTTTATAACGTGTGTTTCAGGCTCCGATGTAGGACACGAACCCACTCCGGGGCAACCTATTTATTGTGGCCTTTGTGTAACACGGAACAAACTGATCTCATATCTGGGGTAGATTTAAATCGTGATTTTCGTTTAAGCGATTGGGACTATCGAGACTGTCTTGCTCAAGTCCTGTAGCCACTGGACCAATGCACGTCAGGTGGAATGTGCAGTTGTAGGCGGTGCTGGAGGATCGCGCGCAACGATAATCGATATTGACTGGAGCCTGCTGTCCGACGATGTCCTCGTATAATGGAAAACGTGCTTAACGTCTCATTGCACTTGGTGGTAAAATCTTTTCTTCTCGATCGAGCACTCTGAAAGGTCCGTCCTCAATGTGTGAGATAAATTCGTGAGTACGGGTGGACATCATCTTTGGGGTGTGGGGAGTGGCGATCGGTGAATGGGGTTGAGTTTGTTCCCTATTCACCCCATTGTTGTTCCGATAACAATTTCTTTAGAGAAACAATCCTAATCATCGTTTACGGCTTACTTTTGACCTTGTAAACGTTCTACCACGTCATGTTCAAGTTGTGTTTCTTGACCTAGCGGTGGTTGAAAGAACTTAGACAAGGTATTTCATCTTTCGACGGTTATTGAGTCACCATTTTGATGGATAAGCGTCTTGCCATCGAGCGAAACGATTTGCACAACTGAGCATGTAGCGAAAACCTTTCAGGTGTGTAATGCTCCCAACATTTCAAAATGCACACGATCCGGGGCTTTGAACTGTGCTAGTGGTGCCTTGATATGCTTGTCTGCATTTAAGATCTGTCAGCTTACGCGATTTCGCGTCTACTGCTTTACGTGTCAAGTGATGTCTAGCCACAGCTACCGTTTCTATATCAGTATTCTTGATGCCATTTGATCCGGGTGAACAAAACCGTGGATTTGGTGGAAAACCCGTTTGTGTGTGTTTGCGAACGAAAGGTCATTGAACACTAATTGAAATGTCCCAGTCGATAATGCTGGTGGGTGTAAGGAGCCGGATTTTCACTAGCTTCGAGGCTTCTTGTGGTTCTGAATCAACTTTATGAGCAATCTCTATATTCGTGAACTACGCTTGTAACCAGGTGTGTATTTAGTTGTTGTACAAACAGGCGATTGCATGCAATTCAGCGTTGTCTGTGCTCAAGATGTGGCGGATGCCGTTAGCGAAATAAAGACTACAATTCAATTCAAATTCTTGAAACTTATCGGGAATTTGATGATTGGTAAAAGCCAGCGCATTGCGGCCGATGTTGATATTAAATTGCCTGAAGTGTTTAACTGCAAGACAGACTGCCACGGGTTCACAGCCAAAGGCGTTGGAACACTTTTGGGTTTCAGCTGGGTGGCATGTCACTTGAGCAAGCGTCCTTTGTCAGACCAGGTCTGCAAGATGTCCTTGGGTGCAGCCACCGCAAGAAAACTGCCCCACGTCCAAGTGTATTTTAATTCCACGGTCGGCAACAGCCGCCACCCCAACCAAGTCCTAGCGTTCGCTTGCCCGAATCGCCTACATATGGGATAGTGTGCGCGCGTGCCCGTTCTAGCGCAAACGCGTATGCATCACCTGATTGGCTTCCATCACCCCTTTCATTGATGCTGTGACTACCCCATGTGCGTGTGCGCGAGAATTGGCAGGCACGCGTCCTTCGGTGCATTTTCACTTCGCCAGACTGTTCTACTGTCGGTTAGTGGTGCGTTCGCTAGAGTTCCCTTCGGGGTGGCGTGGCAAAAGATTACCAAACCGTTTTTCTGACGATAAAGCCTTTAGAATGCGTTGTGGTGCACGGCGCCAACTTTGGCATACTTTGTGTTTGTAGTTGAAATCTCTACCACCCGCAAGCTTTTCTATAATCCACCCCCACTTTCAAGTGATAGAATGTTTGACCCGTTTTATAGACTGAGCGGAGTCCACCCAAACTCGAGCTATGTGGTAATCTGAACCTTTTAATAGCTCATCCGGCTTTGTAGTCCTATCTTCATAAATTTGAATACTCCTTTTAATAACACATCGCTTGGTGATCATGGCGAAATCTCGGTTCCAACGGTATTCTTGGAAATCGCGGATATGCGAACACACCGCTGCTGATCACATGTCCAACCTTCCTCATAGCTGTGGCGTCTCAAGATAGTGAAGGGCGAAGACCTCTTGCCGCTTTGTGTGCATGCTATTATGACGATGAATCAGATTAACTAAGCGCAATTCCTACCGGGTCTTGGTATGGGCAGCTAAGTGACTGCGAAGTGTCAATGCAAGTAGCTTTCATAAGATTTTGGACCAATTTTTTTTCTGATCGTGTCTGCAACCTGCAGAGTGCAATCATTCCTTATAAGCATAATCGATAAAGTTGCTGATTGGCAGAAATTAGGCGACAGAACCTCGGAAATCGTCGAATATTTGCCTCTTGGAACTGGTAATCGATGGTTAATCATGTTCGATGAAAACGTCCACTCACATTGATTCCTCATACCCTTGGAGTAGCTGTGACCGTAGAGGCCTCATTTTATAAATGTTTTTAGTTGTAATTAATCTCCCGTCAAATTCCTTAATTAGAATACGTAATATTAGCTGGTGGTTGGAGGATTTGTCTGCAGTAGAGGCATTTCAACCAATCGCCTTACATTGTATAATCAAGATAATCGCGTCTAATGAGTTTTTACTTAGTCCCTATCCTTTTAAACTGCGGTATTATCATCATCTGTGTCCTGGGTTTGAGGTGCTTTTTGTATGAGTTGGCGTCATACGTTTCACGAAAGCATCGGGCTTTTTTGCGAATTTTGTATCAAGGTCATAGGCCCATTGACCATTGAATCATACGAGTCCTAACAGTTTATTTTTTAACTCGTTTCTGGAAGTCAAGGTGAAGGGCATGGGTTGGACCCCCGCTTTATTGAAACAATTTTGCCCCTAATTGGGGTGTCATCCCGACCGCCAAATCTGAGGACACAAATTAGATACCAATAACTCCTATTCGTTATTTAGGGATAAGCTGAAGGACCACCTGCGCCATCACGACAGAGCAGCACGCACCTTCGAATGCTCCCAGTGCCTTTCACCGTTCGTGCAAAAGTCCGACCTCAACCGCCACGTTCGCGGTGTCCACCAGGGTGAGCCCGGCGTTGGGATCAACATGACTGTGCGTCGCAGAGTACCCGGTAAGTGATCTCACTTTCTATGTGGAAGCCTCCATCAACTTCCCTGTTTCACAGAATTGCGAATTCATTATTACCTTTCGTGTTGATGGCAGTAACCGTATAAATCATGTTGCTTAATACTTGTCACTGCGTAAATATGCGGTCCTTGATGAATTGCTCTTTTTGGTCTGTTTGCTTGATCCACAACGAGGAGTGTTTTAATCAAAACCTTACTATTATTGATTGTTTATGTCATTGTTTTGTAAGTCTTCTGAATGGATCGCTTTGTTCGGAATTATTATGCAGCAGCTTTTCTGTTAATTACTGAATGCTTGTGGCGTTGTCTGTCCTTAAAAATCCCACACGTGGGAAGTAAGTTACCAGAAATTTCCGCATACCATCGTGACAAGAACAAACTTGCCTTAATTCCAAAATCTCAACATTGTAGCTATGAGAATAACGCAAAAACGGTGCGCCGTTGAATTTAGTAAACCGCAATTTTTTTTTCACGGAAAGCGTACTGGTTCTTCGTGTTGCGTTGTAGTGTTTAAACAAGACCCAGGTTTGCACCAAAATACGTAGTTTGTGAAAATCGGAGGAATGAGGAGACAGTACTATATGCGAAAAACACGATAATGATGTGGGACCGTCGTGGTAATGCCGTGTTGCCGCGGAACCATTTCTGAAACTATTTTGTATTCGAAGTAGCTATCTCAATTGGTGAAGCAATGGTGTCGGTAACCGTAAATAGCTAAAAATTCACGACTATTGTTGTGGTTCAAGTGCTCTCCGTGCCACAAGAACATCAAAGGGTCCTTCACGCAATGGTTGAAGATGATTACGCACCTCATGTCATCAGACAAAAAAAACAGGACTTATTTTTCAACTGTGAATTGATATACCAAGGCACATTTGACATAATGGTGTTTATTACTGTAGGATGTCAACAAATCCATACAACTTTCGGGGAACAGCGCTCTCAAATTCACTTGAGTATCGTTTTTTGCTTGCAGTGTCTTCAGCCAGTCAAAACGCTATGCCAAACATCAATTTTTGAGGGTTTGAGCCGATTTTTGTTTAAGACATTAGACGGGGGCACAAAAGCGGCCCCTTAGGTTGTCGACAGCGGCACCCGACCGCCATCTTTGCTGATGCGATGCGTTTAAACCAAATGAGTGCTGCGGGTCGCGGATGCAGTCGGGCCCGCGCTCACACGTGTGGGCGTGTGTGCGATCACGTGGCTGCCCTTCTCACATTAATTCTGTTCAGGCTCACACTTTCGAAACTGGTAGTGTCTTTCGACGTCGGAAAGAGGGTCAGTCAAAAATCCTTTCCAGCAGTCGCTCAGATTCTTTGTTTTCACTTTATGCCTCTCCACACTCGTTCTCTGACCAAAATGTGGTTTTTTTTCATTCTTAACGGCAGTGCATAATCACATTCAAGTGCAACCGCTTATGTGTCCACCTGGATTCAACGAATCCATTTACTTACGTTGTTTTTTTTTCTACGTACGTATATGGAATCGCATTGGTTTTATTCTGGCAAAATGAAGCAGAGAGTGGACCGTTTGTGTAAGCTAGCACAAGCTCCTTTAGCGTTATCGCCGAGGTCGTCAATTGTTGGCTGCAATCAATCGCTGTCGCAATCACTCAGTTTCCAACATTTCTCATCGGTATCTCATGGTATAAGTGTGTGTACCGATAAGCAATTATGTAACTTTGTTTCTAGTGATTTCTTCGCATGCAACTCTTAGTTAAAATCACGTACTTATGCTCTAAGACCGTAATTGTGTCACCCGAAACTGGCAACATTCCATTAAAGCCATGGAATCCCGGAATCACTTCTGTTTTAAAAAGTGTGGCAATGCCAACTTGCCAACAGTGTCACGTAGTTTCGTTGGTCCATACTGTGCCAATGCAATGAACTTCGTTTATTCTAAAACACATTTTGTGCATCACGTATGTTTCGCCGCACTTGTTTAAAGCACTAATTCTTCGTCTCCCAGGTTCCTCTCCCCCGTCTCGACCATCAAAGAAGAAAAAATCTTCTATGGGAGCTATTGCCGCTTCTTCTGATGCTCAATCCGCGGTAACCACAACAGTGTCCCATTCGGTTGGTAAGACAGCTGAGACAGCACTAGCGCTGAGGCTGTTCGGTGGCGCAGGTCTCTCCACAACAACCGCGACCACCGTGCCAACAGTCCACCCGACTGTTGCCACCGTGCCCCAAAACCAGGCGGCGGCTCAGCAGCTTCACCCACACCAGGTGCTAGCGGCAGCCAGCATGGTGCTGCCATACTACCCTGCACATGGTGGACACCATCAATTCGTTGCAGCGGCACTCACCGCCTCGCCGCAGAAACCCACCCCCGAGGCTGTCGCCAACCCGGCTCTGCAAGCCCAGCAACAAACGGCTCAGCCACCGGCACCCTCGATGATGCTCCTCACAAGGATTGCGGCTCACGCAACCAATCAGACTGCACCCGCTATCGCTGTTGTTGCCTCGACTGCTGCGTCAGCGGTAAGTGACCCGATCCAAATCCAATCTGCTTTGGTATTTCCATATTTCCCCCATACCCCTAGTCTTAATACATCGGTACCAAGTCGTGGTGTAAAATGCATTATTTATTTCTGATACCTGCGTCTGAATATTATAGTCGTCTGGTCTCTACATTTACCCTGCGTACACCGCCCCCTATGTTGCTTCCTCCATTGATGAGTTGTCGTGTTTATTGGCCATTATGATGTCAGTTTCAAGCGCCGTGGCAGTTATTTTTTTGCTGTTTTGTGGTCTAGTGGACTGTCGTCTTCCCTCTTACCCCCGTAGTGCATGTGCCCGCACACCGCCTTAGCCCTCGCACAATTTCACCGCTTTTGTGCATTCTCGGGTCACATTACACGGACTGATAGGCTCTTTTGCGCTCACTCAAGGTGTTTAATTTCTTGCCGTTCCAGCTCCAATAGTTGTCAAATTCAAGCACACCCAGCAATCGGCGTATTATGCAGTAATTGTGCGTTTCATCGTATGCATAGGCTGAAATTGGTGTGCCAGGTTAAGTAAGAAGCATGGTTACTTCAGACAGACCCTCAAGGCTCTGGTGAGGTATGCAGTCAGGAGTTTGTGAACTATAAAGTCCTCGTCATGAAAACACTATTTGTGTCCGTTCGGTCTTTTTTGGATGTCTCTATCATTAAATCGCAATATTGCATAACAATCCTTACGAGGCTGGTTTAAGTGAAGTACCAAATCACTTAATCGGTCACCTATTCTCGTATTTCGTTAGCCTTTTGGAGACATTGCACCTCTTTCCGACCCAAGGTCGTTTACGGATAATCCTAGAGAACTCTTCGTTTCCGTATTTCGATCGTGTTACGTTGTCCCTGTGGTACAGGTCGAGGCATTTTTTGTATGTTGTGGGAAACCAGCCACATTTCCGCCGCTTAGTGCTAGTAGCCACCATTAAATGCAGGTGTTAGTGGTGCCTCGTCATGCCTGGTGGAAATTCTAACCATTAAAACTTTATAATGCTTAAATGTGCAAACCTTTTTAGTGAATTCCTCATGGTATTTCTTAGCTGAATGTAGGTTTTGTGGGGATTGTTTCAGTACTCCTGAATGCCATCTCTCCAGGAAATCCTTCTTCTCTATTACGTCATGCTGTTATTTGCTAGTTTTTGACCAAATTAATCCAAAGTATACATCCCGCTCCTTATGGAAGACCTCAGCTTGAAGCCGGATTTTACCACACGTCTTTTGACTATCGCCCTTTTTGGTTCCATCTGGCTCCAGGCAATACGCATGTAGCGAAGGAAATCGTGCACTTTTCTGTTTGCAGACGCCCACAACACAATGCGAGGCGACGATCGCAACGACAGTCGGTTCAGGCCAACAGGCGGAACACCAACAGCAGCAGCAGCAGCAACATCAGTTGGTGGCACAGTCCCAACTACCCCAACAGCACTACCAGCATTCGCATATCTCCTACCACCAGTACCACCAGCACCTGTTGCATCAACAGGCAGCTGCCGCTCAACTGCAGGCTCAGCAGTACGCCGCCGCGGACCTCCACTACAGACAACAGCAGTTGGTGGCGCAGCACCGGGCCTACCAACAGGCGGGCTTCCTTCTCGCCAACCACCCCGCTGCTGCTGCCGCCGCCGCCGCCGGTGGGGCCTTCTTCTGCCAGACCTCCACGACCGCGGCGACCGAGGCCGGTGCTGGAAACGGCGCCGGCGTCATTCTCTCCGCAGCCGATCCCACAACGGCCCAGCAGCTGGCTCAACTGGCGGCGGCTGCTCACATGCAGCAGGCCGTTGCAGCCGGCAACGGACTTCAAGTTCGTCTCTGTTCTTGTTGTTGTTGTTGTTGCCTTTTTTATAGCTTGCCAGTTTCTCTTATCTCCGTGCTCTGTTGGCGGTTTCATTACTGTCGGTCATTGTGCTGCTCATGAGGCGAGTCATCTCCCAGAGGTGTTAAAGGGGGGAGGCGAGAGGGGTCGGCGGATCGGCTACTCAGCACTCCTCGCCATCTACCTCTGTCGTGCAAATTCACTTGTGTTTTGTATTTCCTACAAGAAATGTTTCATTATTTGGACGGGGGGGCTTTGCATACTGCTGCCAAGTAGAATTTTGTTAAAGTGGTCAATAACCTCATAGGTTTTTCGTCCATTTTGTGCGTAAACGCACACGTCTTGGTGTTTACGCAGAACAGTCACCAAACCTTTTCAAGATTTACATTTTTCTTTGAAATTTTGGCAGCTCATGTCCTGGTCATCAAGAAATGGGTGACGTTGTGAGCTGAAGCTCCTCATTTATCGCTTCTTAAATCGACCAACCCCATGGACCGATTGGGTGATTTACTGTGACCCTTTTCCTCCACCTCGTATCGCACGACTTGCTCGCTAAAGCTTCACTTTAGCGGTGTTTGCTTCTCCAAAAGAATTTCGTTTGTTTCGCAATGTGGCGTTGGCTTGACTGAATGCAACGCCTTTCACATGATCTTACCGCAGCGGCCCAACGTGCTTATGCCTTTTGTGCATCAAGTGGCAGAAATTCTTCATTCGCCAAGGTCATGTAGCTCACCTCATTCTTTTTTGTGTATCACAACAATGCGATGTTAATTAACCCCTCGTAAGTATCTGTGGACCCGTTTCTATGCTGAATGGCTCTCTCAGGACAACCTAGCCGTGCAACATGTTAATGCGACTTTTCAGAAGCATTTCTTTAACTTGGTAGGTGGATAATGTCAACAACGAAATTTATTCAAAAACTGCCAACGCACCAAACCGTTCCGTTTGTCAGAGATGTAAATTCATAATCTAATAATTGCATAATTGAGGATGTTTGGTAGAGCACGGTTAAACCAACTCTACTACTTAACTGGCACAGTTATTTTCTGTATTTTATGTTGTACCGCGTGTAAACTTCACATAATATGCTACATATGAGCATTTCTGCTGGTATATACACAGTTGATGTCGGGAGTACGTTCTGTCAACACGAAAACGACGAGCTACTTATTAGCAGTCAGTATGAGGGAAGATTGATGGCGTCAAATTTTTCCCATGTCTCAGTTATTCTACAATGGTGCTGAAACCTGCTATTGAAGAAACCGTGAATGCCGATTTTGTGCCCAATGAAATGCATTTTTATTCACTTGCATAGGTGATGGCGAATGTAATAGCGGGTCAGCAACACCAACAAATAGCAGCCCACCAGCAAGCAGTTGGCGCTTCACCACAGCAGATGGGTCACAACCCCAACGCTGCTCTCTACGCCAGCTACCACCATTCCCACCACACCCACCATCAGACTGTTCAACAGCAGCAGCAGCAGCAGTATCATCAGCAGGCTCAACATCAGCTGATGCTTCACCACGCGAATGCCGCCGCTGCCTGTCGTCCGGTTGTCATGACAGCGGCGGCGGCTGCGGCAGCGGCAGCAGCGACTGCATCAAGTCAGAAGACGATTTCTACCCCATCCATAGTTGTACAGGATCCGAGTGGTTACCAGCAGCAGTTGGCTGCTTTCTGCCAGCAACATCAACATCAGGGATTGGTTCTTGCTTACCATCAGCAGCAACAGCAACAACAGCAGCAGCAAGCTATGCAACAGGCCGTTGCGGCTGCAACAGTGGGCACAATTTCGTCGTCCGTTGACCATCGGTAGCGTCGAATTCACGTTCTCGCTCCTCCTCCCCCTTCCCCTTCTCTTCCTCCTTCCAAAGCCAGCAAGCATTTTCGTGGCCTCGTGTATTATTTCTTGTACAGCTAAACCATATCAGAATACGTTTTATCCTAGCCATTTTCATTCTACTGATCCCTAATCTCTTCTTTTTGATTATCAATTTAACGGCAGACTATTGCCATGCCTCTCATCTCGCATTTGATCTACGTGTCCATACACAAAAACACGCAAACATACGCATACGTAATATAAATATATATATATAGCTGACACATTTTTAATGTCTCGATGTTTGATTATTATGCAACACATTTAATTGTGTTATTGTTTTGATCTAGTTGAGGGAGTACAAGGTTGTCCGGGCGATAGGGGAACCTCGACATGACAAAAGTCATATTACTGAATGAGTTAGCGTTTCTTCAGGACTCTGGGAAGAAATCGCATCTGCTCTGAAAGTTTTTCTTTATTGCGTTATACTGTGTGCCCTTTAGAAAGTGATCGCTTTCCAGCCGCCAAAGGTCATGTTTAAACCGACTGATATCAGTGTAAGGGGCAGTTCTCGCGTTTTTCGCACTAGAGTTGATTCAAGAATCAGGACTTGTAAATTTGGTTGTGTGATTTAAGAGACTACTCAGTGACCAACTCACGGGTTCACTCAGTACAACAGAGGAACTCAGAAACCACAAATTCCGATCGTGTAACTCCGTAATCCAGCAACAGGGTATTCTGTTGCGCGCGAAATAATGGCCCTCAGTCGTAGTTGTTAGCTCCCTGCAAGATGATCGTTTCTGGTTCTTCTGTCCGAGTAGTTAGTTGAGTGGTATGCTGGGACTAGGGCATAAATCAGTCTAACACATTCACGCTTTCTGTAGGAGCCATCAAAAAATGTTAAGTTGATCAACCAGCTGTCTTGACTTGGAACGCTTGCGTGTGTGGACAACAATAAGCAATTCGACAGTAAATATCGCTCCGGGGGTGTTACTTTACGTATTCGTTTACTTACTACTTTTCTTAAATTTAGTCTTGTGGGTGCATTAATTCACCTTAATGCCAACCCAACGGCGTTGTGCGAACTAACCCCAGGGGGTAAGGTCGGCGCAGTTACAATGGCGGAGGAGGTGGTGCAGCATTTAGCAGCGGAGGATTAACACTGGTCTTCCCTGTTAGGTCATCGATCAGAAATCTACCGGTTGTTTCTTGTTGCTGCTCCAATGGAGTCCCCATGCATTCCAGCATCATTATGCTATGACAGCCACTCCCATAAAGCTGCTCTGTGAGGCTTTAAAATGTTTACGCTTCACTCTTTAATCTAGTCACTAACCACATTCCACTGTCCCATGTATTCAGTAAGATCTAGCTACATTTTAGCGACTCGCACCGACTTTACAGAGTTGTCTGCGATTAATTTAAGCACAGTTGAGACCGCTTCACTGTAAATCATTCTGCTTATAAAGAGCCAAACAGTGTAACAAAACGAACACAAATTGACCATTGACGCCCTCGAACGCAACGCCATATTCTTTTACTATGTTCAACATTACCACTTCACGGCAATTCATTCCAAGGCTTCATTTATTAGCACTGAATTACACGGGAAAAAGTGCCCTTCGCGTGAACTTTCACTCGAGTATATTTTACCCCAAGTTGATCTTGTTGCCTTATTGCTAATACTATGAAATCATGCCCGCTCTTCTAACGAACCATCGGTGGCGCGTAGTCTTTTCAACATTTCGAATCCATGGCTTATAGGTTGGGTTCTAACCGTCCACGACCATAACCGTGAGAATAAGCGGGCCCTGGGGGACGCAGTCGCAAGACAAGCAGCACGTACAATTGAGGTTTTGTATTTGAAAACAACGCATCAGCTCAGACAAGTGCACGCAGATGGGAAAATTTACAATGAACAATGGATATATTACTCATTGTTTGATTCTCATCTATGCCCTACAGCCGACGCTCCACCCAATTCAGCTATTTTATCATCCACCATAGTAAGTCGCTGCCGCAGTTCGTTGAGGCGTTGCTCTGTAACCATGTCAACATGAACGTCTCCACTGCCGCCACCACGGCCTTCAAAAGGAGAACGAGACCGCGCGAGATTACCTTGACGGCGATTACCATGACGACCACCGTAAGATCGGTTGCTAATCCTTTCTTCTCCACGAGATCGTCCGTAGTGAGATTCTGTGTTGTAATCACGGCCAAAGCGACCGGGGCGACCTAAAAATGTTGGCGATTATTCAAGAAGCCAATCTGGTTCGCTATAGCAAGTATTCCTGCTTTTAATGAAAATTACCAATTTTGAGAAACCTACCTGACCTTGGTTACGTGCACTGATAAACAGCTGATTAGATGCAATTCCAATTGTATTTAACCACCTTTACCAGGCGGAGTCGTATTAAAAAGAGGAAAGCATCAAGTAAGAACCTCGGCCCGCGTTGTCGACAGAGATAAGCGACGTTAGATTGAGGACCACGAATATTACGTCAATTAGAGCGCGCGAGGGAGACTCTTATATTCCTGGTATTTTTATAAATCAAACGGACACCATGTTGCCCTAGTAGACGAAACCATTTATGCAGATATAAAACAGAGAATGACACAATCGAAATCAACCTGTCACAGGACAGCAGGTTACCGTGGGGTGGAAATGGCGCGATTGCCCCTCCCAGATAAAGTTAAGCCCAATGAAACATAACCAAGCCCCAAGGACGCGTAGATTGATTGGCCAACAAACTAGGAATGGAAAACATCCTATGGCTACGCTGGAAAGCCATTCAGCGGCGACTTGAGCAGGATGGCCTACACGTAACTGAACCCCATTCACTACCGAATACCATAAATACATGGAGGAAATTTTTATTAAACACTCCTACGACAAATGTTCAACATGTAAACAATTATTTGCAATATAGACTGGGTTACTTCTGGCATAGAAACGTTTCAGCCACACTGACACGAGCTTCAGATTGACTCCTATTGACACACACGATAGCGTCTAGCATAGAGCATTAAGAATCGCACGAAGCCGGGAATTGATTTTGGAAAGGGATTCTTTTGTATCAAGTCCTTCACAATAACTGACGAGTGAACATTTGAGGTAAAGCGAACACAAAATTTAAGGAATGCGGGTCAAATATTAGAAAAAACAGACTTGTGGCTTTAAAAAAATATCTCACGGTGGTGCTGTCTTGAAAATATTTAACGCGATTCATTGTCCTACGGTAGGATAACCTGAAACTCCTCATATTGGACAAATACTCGACTGACAATTACCCAAGAAGATTCGCTTTTGGGGTTTCTACCGAAAGATTAGATGATTAGAAAAAATGCAAAAGCGGAAACTTCATCCAGGAAAAAAAGTTAAGATACTTTCAAATGCATGGAGGTCGACAGGTTCGCTATGCCCAAATTTATTAACAGAGGCACTGAATAAAGCTTACTTCGATCAAAGGACTGTCGGTGACGATCAAAATCATCCCCATGTTGTCTCCTCTCCCGATAGCGGTCTGGCGGTTGGTGTGGATAACCACCACGGGAAAATCGATCAACGTGCTCATGAAATTCCCCGCTTATACGACTCCGATAACCATCTCGACCTTAAACAAAAAAAGGTTAAACTATGAGTTTCAAGACTTAGTGCTTACCTTACTCTTTTGCCTATTTTAGTTCAATCCAAAGGTTAAATTTACATAAATTTATTTGAAATTTTTCCAACCTCTACTTTCTTAGAAGCGATTTGGTGAAATGTCTGTTACCTTGATCACTTCGCCGTCCTTTGCCCGCTTCATTAACATCAGGTCTCCTGCTTCGACCGTAGGGTCGGCTTGCGGGTGATGGTGGAGACTCGAACCCTCCCGGACTAACCGCCGTGTAGCCCAACTGGCGCATTCGTTTGGCGGCACTCGGTTCGGACTGGAATTGGGACGGTGTGGACGAGATATTGTCCCGTCTGGGGTGCTGTCTAGAGGGTGACTGGGAGGACCCACGACTGCTGGTGGCCGAAGAGACGGGAGACGCCCCAACTCTGGCTCCACCTCCGCCGCTGCCGCCACCACCACCACTAGCGCGATGCACCTTGTCTAAGGCGCTGCTGGGGAGCACTGGGGCAGCCTGAAAGTTGTATTTGATAATTATTTTTGAAATGAAAATGCAACAACCGGCAAATAATCCATAACGCGGTTCCTCGTTAGCCCCATATTGCTAGATGTTGAACAGACAGCACGAACAGGTGGTATGAGCGTGCTTACAAAACACCTGTGAGCGGTGCGAATTAGCCGCATGTGGGAAAGGGCCACAAGGAACAACAAACGAGGGGAGCAGCGCCCAGGGTTACAGGACAGTGATAGTGAACCAAACAGATAAATTAAACGACTGATTATAAAAATGCATAAATACGGACGTGGAGACTACAGTTTTATTAATATACAGAAGAAGGTAGGAAAACTTTATAAATAACTGATAGTAAAAGAAATGGGTCTCAAGTAAAAAACAGACGTATCTTTTCAAAAATTATGGTCTAAACAACTACCGACATCAAGTCACAGCCAAACCCAACAAGTCAATACGTTTCCGACCTCGGAACGGAAAAATACACCCATTTACCATACAAAACCGTTTTCTGAAGTTTTCAAATAATTAAACCGAGGTATCTAATTACACGTAGCATGCAGCAGGGTGGCCAGTTCAATTCAAGTTACATGAGAACGCTGAGCCGTGACTAATAAGGCCTTCATGTGGGCCACAATCCACGTCAACCAAATCGCATCGCTGCTAGGAAATTGAGTTAAGGTGAACGGAATTACTACAGATAAAAAAACATCCTAAATGCGTATGCAATAACTGCCAATTAACAATGATTATCGATTTGGGTTCCACGTCTGCAGACTAGCCACTGACAATGAAATGAGTCTATGGTCCAAATGCAAATTACTTAAAGCCTAATTCACACAACAACATTCGGTTGGAATAAAACAGATAAAATGAGGCCATACACGTGTGATTACCATATATGGTAAAGTAAAAGCGGGGGTTAAATTACCCTAACACGGGGAGCAATTTTGAGTTTGACGCCGGGGCGGGAGGAGGCGGAAGGGAGCGCCTTGGTTGAGCTGGGGGCTGCAGGATTGACAGCACCAGCCAGCAAAGGGACTGTCTGTTCGAAAGATAGCTCTGGAGGCGGCCCGTGGTGGTCACGCAAAGAGGGACGCATAGGTGCAGGCGGATTGCCAAAATCAATGTTTGCAAATGGACTACGACTCTTTCGACGAGATGGAGCAGCTGAAAGGGTTAAGGTTATAGCACGGTAACCACAGAAAATGTTTGGTTTCAGTGAACATAGTATGGGAGATCAATGTAGCCTAGGTCAAGCCAAAAACAAGGTTTTTACACTGGCACAAATCTTGCATGGATTGTAAAATACCGACAACAATTATGTTTCCACATAATGTGCACAACGTGGCATAAGATTTTTACAAAGACTTAACAAACTCTGTGCGTGACATATTTGTTGCTTACACATATCCTAGAACGGTCGTCGACATTTTACACTTTGTCAGCCGGCTACTTTTTAGACTTGCTAGGAAACGACGCCACTTACGGCGTTTTCTCGAGGGAGGGGAAGACGCAATTTGTGCCGGGACGACATCAGGCAAAGCCGATTTCGAAGACTGCCGTCGTAGTGAACCGCGATGCTGCTGGTACATTGGAGGAGGAGGAGGAGGAGACATTGAAGCATCTCGATCGCGGGACTGAGACCAGGAGGTAATGTAAGTGGTGGTTGTCTGTCCTACATTGTCGGTAGCTGATGGCGAACTGGGACGGGAGGGGGAACGAGTGCGGGACCGGCCTATTCGTGTGGAGGGAGAGGGAGAGCGCTGGCGGATCGGGGCTATAAACACACGCAAAATCACACACCTGCGCATCCAATCACTATCAAATATGAAGAATACCAAATACATTCAAAATACCACGAATCAAAGGTGTACGCCAGTACAAGTGAGCATAATGTTATGAAAGCTTCCAACAAAAATCTGCCAGAATCTTCAATTGACTAGATGCACATTATTAGGCATGCATCAGGTTGATCACGTTTCCGAGTTAGTGTTTTCTAGTCAATAGCGAACAAAACAGGCTTTGGTGTCACTCAGCTTTCAATGCTGTAGATCCTCATATGCAAGGAAGACCAACAGTTGGCTGCCACAAAACACGAGGCCCATGACTCATCCAAAAAGCTCTTTGAATCAACCAAAGAATCGGGAGTAACGGCCTGCTGCTACAATTGTCTGGTTCTCTGTCTGTTGCATACACACATCAGTCCACTGAAATCACGAGCTTGTTTGAATTCGTCTAGCTAAGTTGCAGTATAACGCTGCGTAACAAATCCAGCCGTCGCAAAACAGTTGCTGAAAGATGCCGCCCAATGTTTAGGACCCTTCCTATCACGACAAAGTGAGACGTCTTGTGTTCACCTGAAGCTTAGGAACAATGCATAAAAAAGGCATCATATCTCATAGTCAAGCATTCCCCTCGTAACTTTTCACAGTAGCTACAATAAACACTAGTTAGATTTCTCCACTTTATGCATTGAAAAGATTCATGGTTATAGAGTTTAGACCGGTTTTCACAAAAATGCAACATCGACCGCTTACACGAGGCAACAAAGCCAATAATATCAACGCAGCGAATGAAACCTTGTAGTGACCGATCCCTTCATCCAATCCCTGGTGGAATCCCCAGCCTCCCCACGAGAATAAGTCATCGTCATCAAACTCGTGAATTAAATAGCTTGACCTACCTTTGGATTTTAAGGAGGGATCAGCAACCCAGGGACGTTTAATTGGCTTCTCCGAAGGCATCGGTGGAGGTCGATCAGGGCTCCTGCACATAATCATCAAAAAACTAGATCATTCATTCAGAAATTTAGGCTCACAAGACAAATCCTGGATGACTATTGATGGGCTAAATTATTTGAAAATGATCAAATGGAACAGATTTAAACACACTGCGCAGTACGAATTCGTAGCAACAAGCTAATACGATTTTAGGACAAAGGGAAAGGAGTACTTGGGATGCAAACAAAGTACGACTCCAACTGATGTGAACCTTGCGTTTTAAGCGCTAAAATGGTTTTCGCATATAGCACATGATCCGGGAAACCCATGAATGCATATTCCAGACTGACGATACCGAACACATAGATGGAAAAGCCAACAGAAGTAGAGATCAAGTGCCAATTCGTAGTAAATCCTTTAGCGTAACGAGAATTATCAAGGCTGTTATATTCCCCTAATAAATTCACTAAACAAGCTAAAAAGAAAATGAATTGCTCTTCAAAACATTAGTTTGAAGGAAAGTGACGACGTGGATACCCTTTACAAACATACAACATTAGAACGATGAACTTTTAAACTGTCCGCCTTCATAGACGAATTTTCCGGGGCAGAAGCAATGCCATGAAAACAGTGAGATTTTATTGGCGTAGAGTAGATTAAGACATAATGCTTTAGAGGCCAACTTTGTTGGAATGTCAAAAAAAAGTTTTGTACCTCCTAAAAGGACAGCGAAAAAAGCTATCGCGGGTAATGTATTCGAACTAGAGAATCTAATTGGATGGATTGTGCTCTTATTCATGAATGACAATTATTTAAAAAGGGGCCCTATTAAATAAGACAATGCTATCAATGGAAGCGTAGTTGCCAACAAAATCCTTTTACGTAATTTTTGACCAATGATGAAAATTAGACCTAACAGTTAGGGATAAAACGTAGAATTAGGTCGAGACAATGAGCAGGCACACTAAGTAAATTAAGCTGGAAATTGTATTACGATGCTACTTTCGCTCTGTTGAATTACATTAGTTTTTAGAAGCTACAATTACTCTGACGCGATGCGCAGACATGTTATAGGGATAATAAGGATCTTCTAGACACCAATGCAGAAGAAGGGGGTTTGTGTTACAAATTAGCGTTTTTAAAGTAAAAAGGCAGTCCAAATTTCCTGAAGTACCTTTTCTTCAAATGAGAGTAAAAAATGCAAGATTAAAAAAATAATTACCTGTGGGTAGAATCTTGCCAACGGTTTGAATCAGCGTAGTTCTGACGACTCGGGCACACTGCGCCATTCTCATTCGTACCGAAGTCATCGCGAGAGCGATCGGTAAATCCACGTTGCTGGTGGTGATAACCGCTTATCTGTGGTTGGCTTTGAGGGGGTTGGCGTTGATCACTGTGAGACAATTGCGGACGACGATTACGCCAGGAGGTACCTGCAGGTAAAAACAAGCATAAACTAAGCCATGCACGGGGTAATTCGAATTTCGCAATATAAAGGTGCTAACGTTAATTTTACCAACCAATAATAGCTATCTTAGTACCCCTGAACGCGCTACAGTATTACTTACAGTTATTCCACTATACTTACAATTAAAAAGCCTTATGGAATAGATGTACTTACGTTGGTCTCCATCCGCAAGGCCCCGCCGACGGGGTGAAATCCTTCTCTTACTACAACCTTCTTTACCATGAACTTTGTCCCTACTTCTCGGAAATGCTGCTGCAGAAGAGGAAGAGGAGGATACAGACGATGCGGAGGAAGCACTTCTGCTCTTCTTTTTCTGATCCTTTGTAGATGAGCGAGAGCTAATGCCACTTCGACTACTGGAACTTCTCCTTCTGTGCGATTCGGCGCTACTGCTAGTATTGCTGGAAGTGCTGCCCCTACGCCTTCCACCTCCACGCCTACGCCGACGCTGTTGTTCGCGATCTGAGTCGTCTGCGATAATGAGGTCAGGCACAGCAAGAAGGATTGAGCCTGCCAATGAGGAAAGAGAACTGGCTCGGGAGCGACAATTAGTGGAGGCCGGAGAGGTAGCAGAGGAGGCGTCAACAGACCTTGTTCGGGCGTCAAGGAGACGCCGACGCCAACGTGACATTGTGCTTTGGGAGGGCGGGGTCAAATCGCAAGGTAAGCTCCGCTTACCAGTTAGCTGGGTACACCCGACTACGGCGAGTTTATAGTAATCAAGCCAACTAAAGTAAAGCAAAGAGTAACCAAAAGATACGTTAGATCATACCCAGAAAACTTACTAGGACACGGTAAAAGGTCCCAAAGGACAATGAACGCGATCTTAATGATTAAAATTACAATTGAAAAGTAGCAAGGAAAGCAGCGAGAACGAGTGACATATATGAAAGCGGTCGTCAATAAAACAAGCCAGGAGAAAGAGTTCGAACAACATAATCGGGTTGAACTTCATATCTACGTAGTCAACAGGGCAAATAAAGATACATAATTATATATTTAGAAAAAAATTATACTGACAGGCATAAGAACCAAAGTGGCCACTGCATTTCATAATAAATTACAAGTCGCATTAATATTTCCCACACATTTACCTTGTATCGCTTACGTTATCTACAAATATTAGCGACGCACAAAACTGCATGCATTTTACCCTGCAGTGAAAGTTATGGATGAAATCATAGGCATTAACAAAGAGGGAAATAATACCAAAGGCGTTTAATATCGACTGTGATTTTCTGAAACCCACAAGCTATCTGCAAAATTTGAGCGGCCTAATTCCGAAGTTGCGGCGGCGGGGGTGTCTTCTTCATTAGGATCAGGGGCGACAACGGTCAATTTGAGCTTTTTCTCTTCTAAATCTGCATCGTTTTGACGCAGCAACTTGACCTTTTTAGCGCGCTAAAACAATACAAGGAACAATAAAACATTTTGCGTGACCAAATTGTTTAGTACGCACAGGAAGCTGATATATAGAGGACGAATTGCTAGGACATTATGCGTTAAAAAGGATGTAAAACAAGCAATATTTTCTTTTGCAACACAAACGTTTACAGTGTTCCATTCATCCCTGGCACTTTCGCTTATTTAACAAGAGACCGTTGTGACAACTCTAGTTTAAGCAGTGACGTTAAGACGTCTTTACAAAAAGGAACATTAAACAAACCTCACGGGCGAGGCGAAGCCCTCTTTCCCAAGGAGTTTCCTCAACAGGCGACCGAGTTCTGTCACTTCGGTCATCCTTTCGAAAATAAAAACAGTATAAGAAAATAGAACCCATGCAAAAAATTAAACAAAAATGTTCACATACCTCATCAGAATCCACTTCGCCATCGCTTGTCACGCCCTCACTGCTAGTACTTTCGGAATCTTCATCACTATTCAGCTCACCCTCGTCTGCATCCGAGTTGTCGCGAGGAAAGAAAGTTCGGTTTCGCATTAAAGCTACGTAGAAAACGACACAAGTAGATTACACGATATATAATCATTGCTAACGAACGTTGCAGCTACAAAGGTTACATAGCATCCTAAAAATAAACCACAATATATAGCAGAAACATTAATTCAGGACAATGGTTAGGCGAGGGAATTATCTGATAGAGGAAATTACGGCGCAAAAGGACAGATATGTACTACTACTTGAAAAATTTATTTCAATCAATGTTACATTAACAAAATATCAGGTAAAAAAGATTTAGAAAATTATACAGGAACGTTTAAGGCAACAACAACAAAAGCAACTGGAATTCTAAGGTAAGCAAGTCACCCTCAGCCCTCAAAATAACTAAATGCCGAAACTTTGCATAGACACACTTTGCATTTATGCTTGGGTTAAGACTTTACAAACAGTTAAAGGTTATCTAAAGAATACACAAATAAGCTTCGCAAGAATCATTTAAGACGCCAAAAGACAACGCAACGGAAGAAATCAAGCATTGTGCCACAAGCATAGACGTTCATAAAAACAATCAATCAAATTAAATTTCTAACAGAGATTTAGGTTTCCTAGTCAATCACTACGGTTTAGCAAATCTTTTATATGGTATTTTCTAGGGTTGAATTCTTTCGTAACACAAAAAGTTCTCTTCAACAATGCTGCTAAAAATGTTGGTACAATTCGTCAAATTTAATTTTTGATTAATTGACTGTCACGTTTGCAATCAAATTGTCAAAGTTCTATAATAGTATATATTTGGAAAATCATGTACGTGTAAAAAGTATTCGTCATAAATGCTGCCTAATTTGCAATCGTTATTTGTCGTAATTGAATCCTGACAACACAGACATGATAAATACATGCAACAATTAATCAAAAGTAACAATTTTACTATGGATTAACAATATATGTAACGTTATAAGTACACATGTCGATGATAAGAAATTAAAAAAATTAATGATATTTTGTGTTATCGACACAACAAAACGGTTTTGTATTTTCAGCATGGCACTCTTTCGTCAGCACAAAGCAAAACACCTAAATGTGTCAAATTATTGACAGTAATCAGAGCCAAACTATGCACTGGGCAATTACATAATAATAAGTTCAGTTAAGGGACATTTTCGCCCTAATTTTTAAGAAATTTATCCTGACTAGATCTTTTGATTTTTGTGGAAGTGTGTGCAGCTTTATGCAACTTAATTTACTTTAAAAAAGTCTTTAATTATTGTCGAATGCAAGTTATGCTATTCATAGGTGACTGGCATTCTAAACAATGATTTACTTTGCCGGAGAGCCGATATATCTTAGCAATATTTCAAAACAGAATATTTCAGGATGTTGTAACGAGATCCTGAATATATCACCTAAAAGAGAGTAAGAGGATAGTTACTTAACCAAATTTCTGTTGTCGTGGGATAATTTTAAATGCGCTAAATTTTCAAGAATGACAACGACGTAGTTTGAGTAAATTAGAAATTGGATCTATTGCTTAATGGTAAGTTTAGGGCCTGGGCAAGCCAAGGATTATCTGATTATCGGGGTTGGCTGCTTATCTTCCTCGCATGCCATTGGAAGTCAGAGAGACACAGGATTGGCTGCGGCCAGGTGATCCAACATGTCTGCACCCTATTCCGTCGTCACTGA
>UXSR01005264.1:137447-153094 GCA_900604375.1 Mesocestoides corti | reverse complement strand
CATCCGTCTGCTCGTTACAGAGGGGTCAGCAGGAAGCAGACTAAAGCGCGACTCCAGTTCGCGTATCTTCGACCTCTCTAATTGCAATTCATTCCGAAGGTACAAAATATCACGCGATAGCAATTCATCTAGTTCGGCATCGCTGTATTCCTTTTTGTCCACTAGTGGAATGTGACCTCTCTCCGCCTAACAGTCAATTCAACTACAATACTAATAACCCACTGAAAGTGCTGAATTATGCATAGCAAAATAAAACTCGTCTTCGTTCTTATCCAACGCTTTGCGCTTCAAATCACGAAGTCGATTTCGTTTAGTTTCATCGTCTCTACAACATCATCACACCTAAAACAGCTCCAAACCTAGCGCGAAGAATAAAATCTTTCTTTTTGGGCAGAGGTCCCAATTTCGAACGAGCAGCCGGCTACAGTTAAGCAATACAATCAATAACAACAAGGGCGTACTTGAGACCTTTCTTTGTGCAACCGCGCGTTCCGTTTCTGTATATTCTTGAAAGAAGCAAACGGCATGACTTCCACACCAAATTCAAAAATGCCGCACTGGAATGAACCTGAGTCTCAACTACAATTCTATTGGTATGTTTCTCTCAC
This sequence comes from Mesocestoides corti, assembly GCA_900604375.1. Classification (NCBI taxonomy): domain Eukaryota; kingdom Metazoa; phylum Platyhelminthes; class Cestoda; order Cyclophyllidea; family Mesocestoididae; genus Mesocestoides; species Mesocestoides corti. The sequence continues at coordinate 152,486 of UXSR01005264.1, read as the reverse complement.
CTACTATTGACTTACCTTGATGTAACAAATCAATTTTCCAATTGCTAGATTCGCGTAACATTTACGTTTGCATTCATTTCCGATTCAAGACCTAATCTTTTAAAATACATAATTAATTTACAGTGCGTTAGGCAATGCATTGTTCTTTAGCCACATCTTGTCTTTTTTCTCAATTCTATTTCAGCTAACATATTTCAGAATATTCTGTTTTGTAAATGTATTCCATTAACCTTAGCCTGTCTACTCTGTATTGCTAGCTGTGTGTTTTCTGCCTTTTCTACATTTGGTGTTGTTTTTTTTGTAAAAAAAACGTGCTTGTTTTCATTAATGTGTAGGTTTATTTTAATTTGAGATGAAATTAACATTTGATATTGCGGCTTTGGTTTATACAAGAGTTTTAAATTCATAAGCGGCATACGATTTCATTAAAAAAATAATTTTTTGGTGTCATGTAGCAACAAAATGTGTTTCCCGACTATGATGTCTGTGGTCGCCATGCTGATGCTTTTACATTGACTTTTCAGTTGCCCTTAAATTAGCATTTTGGCGATTTGCGTGACTTACCTTTACTGCTAGCAGCCTGAGGTTCTTCTAAGCCTGCAAAAATTATTCAAAGATGATCAAATTAATTATTGAATTTAGAGATAATTTAGACTTAATTGGCTATGTAGGCGTCAGGGCGTTTAAGTTACCCCAAACCTTGCCTTATTAAAACCCTTAAATTACTTATTTAGATTAAACCTAGTTACCATAATCGTTGCAAAAAATTTTTGCACCTCCCACCGAGTTTTGAAATACAGTAGGTATTTGGAACCCGAGAAACTAATCACAAGGCCACAAAAATGATAGCCAGTGTAAATGCCTCAATTAAGGAAATTAAAATTTTCTTGCTTCTACAAACACATCATTTCATCTTAACTGCAAACAAGACAGGAATTAGTATGTTAGGGGCTATGAAGCTGTTCATCTTCCTATTTTTTTCCCATATGTAAATATATTGATGGCATTATTTAATTAATAAACGTGTCTAAAGCTTAATCGTGACTCATTTAGGATGATTTTTAGAAAATTCTGAATGCTTATATTTACACTCTTAAATGAACAGGCTGACAGTGAACGAAAATTTAAAAAAAACATTTCTGGTCAATATTTATGGAATACTTGGCAATATTCTTAATAAACCTTTTTTTCATCTGCTAACATTACTATAACCATGAGCCTTTGGCATTCATTAGTCTAGTGCTGAAAAAATGCTTATCAAAAATTTGTTTCTATGGTGATCTGCCGCTAAGTTAACTGAGCGGGTAAGCACCACCCAGATTCTCAAGAAAAAAGATGACCGGAAACGGCTAAGTCTCAACCGCTTATTAACCACCATTACCTAGAGTTTTTTGTTACGTCAGTACACCAAAATTAATTGTGATTTACTAATTATTTTGTTGTTTTAGCTGCAAAAATTGGCTGAATGGTCGGATGATTAAAGCAGACAGTGTTAGAAAAACGTGGTTTATTAGCATCCTGTTTTGCAAGATCAACGGTGTGGTGCGAAAATGATGCCAATGTGTTGATAAATGGTACGACAATATAAATGGTCACAACAGATTTAGCAGTTTATCTAAAACGCATAACACAGTCATACTTAAAGAAGGACCTTTTTAGTGGCATATTGGCATCAATAAGCATTCTTTCGGTGTAAGATTAATCGCATACTGACACAATAAATTAACCAACGACGTAAATGTTTTGCTATAATAAATGTACAATTAGGGCCTTTGTTTTTAATGGCAGTCATCACGTGCATAACTAACTGTACTGGCAAAGTCTAGACGCAAAATATGCACAAATGTTGGACTTGCTACAACTAATTTTTTTAAACTTTGTTGCATGGGTATTCCAATTGCCTTTTTAGTCTTCGAAATATTTCTAATCTTACTATTTATAACATTTGCACTGTAAAAAAATGATATTTGCATAATTCTAAGTTGCTTGAAATTTAAATCATATAGGTCTGTAAACATGATTGAAACCCCAGCTGAACTAAAGCGAAGTAATTATTGACGAAGTCATAACTGCATTTTATTAATAAATGAATTAGATTAAAAAGCGGTTGCAATACGTGTTGTTTATAAAAGGATGTTGTGCGCAACAAAATTAGCAATTATTTCTTTGTGGATAATTTACATTATTTACTTAGCCGCTATTGGCAGGCCAAAATTGGTCACTTCGGCCTCTGAGTGCACAATGAGCCGGAATGCAAAAAACTTCATTGATAGGTTGCGGATATATGTAAAGTCTGGTTCTGGAAGTGCTGGTAACCCTGTGATTCGTGGAAAAGGAGGCAACGGTGGAAGCGTTTATCTTCGTAGCAAGGAAGGGCGCACTCTTTCTGATGTTTTAACAGAGTTTCCCAAAAAGCGTTTCATTGTATGCGAGGTGTATATTTTTCGTTGTAATCTGCTGGTCGAAGTCTAAGTTATTCTGTGCTTTGTAGGCAGGTCCAGGACGTCCGTGCAGTTCTCGACGTGGGACCTGTATCGGAACCAATGCTAAGGACATCGAAGTGGTTGTACCGGTTGGAATTACCGTCTCGTGCAGCAATCCTGGGCAGCCAAGTAGAATAATCGGTGACCTTGATGAGCCCGGTCATCGATTGCTGGTGGCCCAAGGCGGTTTCGGTGGGTCTGCAGTGACAAATTACCTTGGAACACCCGGTGAAGCCCGTTCAATCGTTCTTGACCTCAAGGTAGTGCCATATCTTCTTGTGCTCATTTTTTTGTCAAGTTAATGGCAGACTTCGGTCTCATTGGGCTACCAAATGCTGGCAAGTCCAGCTTGCTTCAAGCAATCTCTGGAGCTAAGGCGAAAATCGCTTCCTACCCTTTCACAACGCTTCGGCCTCAAATTGCAACAATTAAATTCCCCGACCATCGAAAGATTACGATGACAGATTTGCCAGGTAAACTTTGACACCATATTTTATTCTAAAAGCGAGGCTCTCACGCTACACCTGAAAGGTGTATGAATAATCTGTTATTGCGGTTCTGTGAACTTATGGCTACTTTACATGTCCCATTTTTTTGTTTCCGTAAAGCTCTCGATCAATCTAATGTCACTTGCTATTGCCCCGACCCATTTTCAGATATTCTAATTGCTACAATGTCGGTTTATGATGGGAAAAATTCGGCTAAATGCGGTGCTGTGAGGATCTACATGGAATTTGGTTCTCTCCTTTTTTCTCACCACCGATTCAAGCAACTTCCTTTTCGTTAATTTAAATAAACCTTGTCATATATTGATACCGCGGGACGTTAAGCTAAAGAAGGTGTCTCACACTCAGCTCTCAGGTCTGGTTTCAGACACACTTGAGCCCTTTGTTTTTCAGCTGTGAGTTTTTCCATAAAGTAAAGAGACGAAGCTTGAGCGTCAGAAATATAAGCCACTTTGGGTTTCGTGAAAAAATGTAGCTCTTTAGCTACCCTTAGGTGGAAAACGCCTATGAAATCTGCTCTTTTTGGTAATTTCCAGGAATGGACCTAACCACATTGCCTTTACTTCTCTCTTTAGGTCTTGCAGACATCGCCGCCAAATTTGACCCCTCTACAATTTCATCAAGCGACGACGGGAGTGCCCAGCCACCACTGAAACACACGGCCTTCTTGAAGCACGTCGAGCGCACCTCGTGCCTTCTCGTCGTCCTTGACGCTCTTGGCTTCAGGGCAAATCAGCACGCGCCCTTGCGAAGTTCACTGGCGTGCGCCATGCTCGTTGTCAGCCAGCTTCAGCGCTATGCTCTGGGTCGCCTTCTTGGCAAGCCCATGTTGTGCGTCATTAATAAGGTGAGTCCATATCTCTGAATGCCGATTCGTTCAAGCGCACAACCTCTGGTTGCCTTGTTTTGCCTCACACTTTCCACAAGTCATTCCAGATGCCCAGTTAACTAAATCAAGTCCCAAAGTAGAAGAAGGTGAGACGGCAAACCAGGAATTGATTAACATTTTCACATAACTAATTGCCGCTTCGTCTGGTATTTGTGTGCAAAATTACAAGATGCGAATCGTGTTAGTCAAGAAAGCTCTTTCTCCAATCGCAGTAGCTCTGTAAACGCGACCACGCAAACAGTAACACTGTCTCTAGCAGTAGGATAAACGGTTGTGTCTCCGCTTTGTCGAAATCGTCTGTTATGTTTGCAAACGACCATCAGGATTGTAGAGAAGCTTTGGGAGCATTTAGTGTACAGCCCGTGTCCCTTGTAGATCGATCTGCCCTATGCACAGGAGGCAGCCGAGGAGGCGCGAGAGGCCCTCTTGAGTGCCGACTACGACGCCGTGAAGAAGGCCAGTGGCCTGCCGAGTGTGCTGTTGCCGCGACACGAATTCCGCTTCGAAGACGTCTTCCTCGTTTCCGCGAAGGAGCGCAAGAACCTACCGGGTAAGTGATTTTGGAGAAGACCGTGTGTGGTGATTTGCTGCTATTTGGTAACCCGCCCTCCCTCCCCCCACTTTTCCCCTCTAGAACTCAAAGATGGGCTTCGGAAGTGGCTCGATGTGATCGAAATGAGGCGCCGACAGTCAGACCTCGATGAAACCGAAGCCTCGTGCAGGCAGAGTGTCCAGTCGGCGTTGAAAGACTACCTCCCTACCACCTCTTAATGTGTCGTTGCTGGCTACCTTGTAAATAGACCCTGTCAGCCGCGAAAGTAAAGTAAACCCAAATTACCAAGTAGTAACGCAGCATTTCTCTAACTATTACCACCGTTATATTATGTGGGGCTTCAGACACGATAGTTTTGCATGCATTCGCGGTCCGTCTCGTAGGTCTGGCACAGGCGTGTCTGACAAGAAACGAATAGCTGGAGTAGCCGACCGCCGTTGAGTTTCCGTGAGGTGTTTCTGAAGTAGGCAGTCTCAAAGGAGAAGCCGATGGCGTTGCGAGAGACAGGATGCAGGTGAATTTGAGCATTCGCCGGACACCTTGGGGAATTAAAAGGCAAAAAACCGGCTCATCATCTGACTCCGCTCGATCTACCACCGTGGCAGACGCCATCGCTGCGTCTGCGAATCGAAGGTGAAAACCCCTCACACGAACATGGGTGGCTAAGACTAGAATATCGCGGTCAAGAGTGAGGAACATGTCAATTGGCCTAGTTTTCTAGTGTAGGCGACTGTTGCTCTGGTCATCCATGAATTGACAATCTTCCATTATCCCTCCGATAACGCCAAAGTTGATTGAGGCGGCTGTTCTAGTAACTATATTCGTTGTGGAACGGTTAATCTGGTTCGGATCACGCCTCATCATTCCAGAAGTAACGATCACTTCTGTCCCTCCCGCGTGCTTTCTACTCCACGACCACTTCACAGGTAGCCACTTGGATGCGAATACTATAGGCAAGTTCAACATATCGACCCGTCTGACACTCACCCATCTTTGATAACCGCGATGCGTCCAGCGCCGGTTTCATTGGCGGAGAGCCAACAGTTGCGAAGAACAAGTTTGCTGTTCCACTCGGCACGTTTTAGCGAAACCAGCGCGAACACCCTGCGATGCGGGAGGATGTTCAGACGATCGCTTATGCGCCTCTGGAAGCTGTAGCAGAAATACCAAATTACCAGATAAGTTGGCTAAACACAGCTGGCTAGCGAAAACTCGTCTGACTCTTGTGCTACCCCCAGAGAAAAACCTACCTTACTAGATCCATAATCGGTAATGATATCTCGGGCGGATTAAGACACGAGACTCAGGCTTGTGACGTGTCATGAATTAATTGAAAGTGAACTCACAGGCGATCCGAGTAGAAGGCTATCTCGGTGGGTGAGGTGCGAGTGGCTTCGACGGGGGGGAGCACGCTTGTTGCCACCGCCTGGACGTCCGACTGCACGGAGTCCGTTCGTTCCAGGAAACACGTGACCGGCAGCACAAACGGCTGTGTCCGATTGAACATCAGTGAGAGGTGAATTGCCAGGGTCGTCGAGTTACTCTAGAAGATCAATAAGAGGAGGAGAATGAGAAGCGGAAGAGAAGGGCTTGTGAAATCAGAAGAGGCATGAAGAGTTGTCGGGAGCCTACCCGTTCGTAGGTTCCACCGCATCTTTCCATGGGGAAGGAGACAATCACCTCGGCACCCTCACGGACAATGTCGAATTCGCAACCGAAGGGCAGGCTGCGATTGAGGTGGATCATCTGTGACGAGAGATCACCCATCTGGTCGGCTTTGAATCGAATCGTGGCTGTCTCGCCTTCACACGAGAGGCTGGTCTCAATGGCTTGTGTACACAAATGAAACGCGCGTTAGGTAAAAGCCTGTGTGCATATCAATTGAATGCCGTCTGCGTGGACAATTACAGTGTTGGGATGCAATAATGGTTATGTCAGGTCTAGAAAACTACCGACGCGAGCTAAGTAGATGAAAATCACAGCTTTGCAACAGGCAATACGCCCTTCATAGTCATCCCCCTCTCCAGCATCACCAAGGTAAACAAACACATGGACGTGTGCGCGCATGCGTGTGAAAATCACAAGACACGCCGTCCTGGATGCCGAGACATTGACGCCTGCTAGAACTCCAAAATTGGCGTCTTTGAAACCTTTATGGCATCTGGCGGGAGAGTTGGTCAACTCCTACGTAAAGAGAACTGTCAGATTTGTAATGCACTTGATTCAGCCAATATTGGTAAATCACATTGGACGTAATGACTAAAAATGGGGGCGAAACGGACATTCACTAACGTCAAATCGTGCACTGTTTGAAACCGAAAAGTGAGCAGTAGAAGGCGTCTAAAACAGGGGGAATTCTAGCCCAACCACACAGAAGACGCACATTTTAGACACATCAGTGGCACTGTATTGTAGCTGCTTGAGAGCATCGAAGCGGCTAAAAGACGGGGCTTATTGACAGTCCTTCACCAGGTCGTCCATCAGTCGCGTTACCTGGTTCAAACACTTCCTTTTTTTCAAGAATCAATTGTTTTTGCCACATAGTCCCTCGTGTTGTGGTAAAGAGACTGTTTAGTCTGCATCAAGTGTCGCATAAATATCGCGATTTACGTGGATCCGGTGTACACAAACAGAATTCACTCGAACAAATAAAACCAGTATCCAAAGTCGCGAGAATATCCCTAACCTTTCCCTGCTATTCATCATAAAGTGACACGTGCTCCAAATTAAAACGATTTCTCTAAGATGCATTTTTCGCTGTCGACAGTTTGTATCACTGATGACCCAAATCTTTTTGTAGGCTTCTATAAATTCGGAGTGGTTTAGAAAACAATTTTATCAAACTTGTTGAATAATTAATTAATAGTAGAATTTGCGAGTTGGTTGACGACTTTTTAGCAGGAAAAGTGGCCAGGCAGGGCGATTGGCGCTGTTGTATAGTCAACCAACTTGTCTCTTAAACAACAGATACACATTCTGCCTCGTTTTCGCAGAAAATTGAAAGATTTTCGTAATATGGATGTAAACACACCATCCAAATCATCCTACTCGAGACATGTTACGTTTGCTCACGCAATATTAGAATTTTAGAAGCAACAATAATGGAGCACAAGACGTTTCCTTCATGAAACTAACAAATCAGTTCTGCTACGGATATCAGAACTTATGCGATTTAGCGGTAAAGTTCCGAAATATAGGTACTCTGAACGCTCAGATGAAAGGTGTCGCAGAATTCATGCACCAAAGTCTATTTACAACATCCCTGACACTAGAAAGGCGTGGAGCAGAGATCGGCAAGGGTTAATGGCGCAAGCAGAAAGAGAAGGTAACTTACGCATTTTCGGAGCAAGCAGTTCCGGTCCACAGACCACGCCGACATCAAGGTCGTGGGTGCAGCCGCGAACCGAGCCCCAGCCCTCGCCCAGACTGCAGTCATTCAGAGACTCAGCACCGGCGGGACAGGAGACGCGAGCCAGGTGAATAGGAAGGGTTGTTGGCGAGTCGCCCGGGAAGGCATTGATGAGGGCGTGGGCGTACGCTAGATCGTCACTTAAATTACATAACAGTATTATTAAATTAGCAGTAGCTTACACTAAAACATGGACTATTAAAGCCTCATTTCATGGCAACAAGCGCGTTAATTTTGTTCCACTACATCAACTCAGAAAGTTCAAGTGGAAAATGAGTCACATTATCTCATTATGTAGTAACAAGTGAAATTCACTTGTATTTTTGTAGTTGCTTTTTAAAATCAAAGTTTTTCGCTACATTTGACTCCCATGAGTAGCAATTTGTCTACTTCAAAGTCTGATAATTAGTTTCAAGTGTTAAAAACCATAAGTAATGAATGTCGGGTGTCAAACTTGCGTCCTGCAAGTTACACAAGAGCAATTAGTAGCCATACCTGCTTGAACAGAGCATCCTGCATACCGCTTTGGCCTCGTTTGTTCCGAATCCGTCAGCACAGATAGTACCCCATATGCCAGTCTCCGGATGCTTAACTTCGACACGGCCGGCAGTAGGGCCAAAATTAGTTAGACGAATCTCACTGGAGTTACCAGGACCTAAAGAAGACTTATTGCATTTCAAAGGCAAAACCTTACAAGTTACTGGAGCGAATTTCACTGGCGGAGGTAAATCTGTGCTTTCAATTGAACGGGGTTCTAGACAAGCGATGGCAACATCACGCTTGTGACCTTCACACGCACTGGGTGCCTCGGACGTGAACTCGCACTTACCCAGGTGGACTGAGAGGGGTTCTGGTGGATTCGGTCCAAGTGTTACGCGACCAGTACAATTAAAGCTGGATAGTTTGGTTGGGTAAAGGCTCTTGGCATTCCTGTTTAAGATCGGAACGCCGAAAGGAGGGCTTAAAATAATGAGAAAGAGAACTGACTATGACTCACTATCCCATCATGTAACAAGCCGTGGACGCAGCCACGTGGTCGAAACCAAAGTTACAAATGGACGACCATTCATTAAAGTACTTGACTTCGACTATTCCATCACGACCCAAAGGAAACAGGCCGGAACCAGAAGCAAAACGTATGGCAGAAATGCCACCGACGTCTACGCCGAATATAAAACCTACATAAAAATTCACCCACCCACGGCGAAGGCTTTTTCTACATAACCAGCCAGGCCTATAATAAAAAATGCAGCACAAAGCATCGGTGGAGCCAACTATTTCAACACTGCCTCTTTGGATAACATTGTCTTAATCAAGGCAATAAAACAAAAGCAGCAAGGTAACAAACTAGGATAATGCCAGGATTGACAAGTTGTTGTCCTGAGTTTAATTTCTCTCTATAAACTATAAACATGTTTCTGTATTTCCGTTTTAAATAGTTTACAGTAGCAAAGTGCTTAAAAATACATTCTAATTGGCAGCCGAGCAATTAAAGAAAACAAGAGATGTCAATCGCATTAACGAACTGCAACAAAGTCCTACTTCAAAAAAGATGTAAGTAGTGCAAACAAGATTCAGCAAAGCCCATTTAGAATTTACATATGTTTCTAAACCAAAAGGAATGTTTCGAGCTTCGCGCATTTCAGCTGGTTTTCACTAAAAATGCGAATTTGATATTTTCGAATAAGGCAAAGTCAATGTCTGATTCGTGGGTTAACGCACATTTAGTTTAATCTATAATCACTGCATGCAGTAAAAACCTAAATTTTCCAAGACGGGAAGTATTTATCGTGTCTAATATTAGAGCTCAATCATTTTTCCTGTTAGTGGGATTACGATGATGGCAAAATTTCTGACTATCGTAGCTGCAACATTTCTTGATTGCAAAAACATTTATTTTTAGTTGTGGAGATCGACGGTATCAGTCTTGTTTATGAAAACAGAAACTTTATTTTGTCATTTTGTGTTATATTGATTAGCAGTTACTTTATCAAAATAGTCGTGTGGCGTTTAACAAACGCGTAAATCAAAAACGTTTAGAGAATATTGTTAAACAAGATTCACTAGTATACTGTCAAGTTTCCTAGAATAGTCCACTTATGCATCAAGAATTGCGTAAATGCAAAAAATTAACCGACCTTCTTTTGTTGAATTTTCACATAACGAATCCTTTGAAAGTATACAAGAATCAAATCTGTCTGCGAAAAAATTATTTATGCATTAAGATGTTTTTTTAGTTTTCGGAGAATTATCGCCAAAATCCCTCCTTCAGCATAAATTTTTTTCCGATTCAAAACATTGTGACCAACCTTCCTACAGTGGCCTAGCAACTTAAACTTAAAATAGGAATGGGTATTTGATTATTCATACTATTTTAAATTCACTGAGTTTTGGAAGTAGGAATCTTTATAATTCTCCTTCATGCTTAAGATTTGTTATAATAGTTGTTTTACTTGCCTTTTATTTAACGTTCTGTTCTGGGTATTAGCTTTCGCCTAAAGGTAATCCGTAGCTGCATTGTTAATATGGGATTCTTTGTGCTTTAAATTAATGATATAGCATTTATGCAATTGGAATGTGATGTAATTTCAAATAAAAATTGCTAAATGAGGCTAAATACGTTAATTTGTGATTTCAATGTTCTACTAAATTGCCACCTATTGAAAGTTTTTAATTTTTGACACGTAGCTCTTTCCTTAAATAATATTATTCTGTTTGTTTTGTATAATTTCTGATTTGCTCCGTTACGAGAAACTGATAGTTCCTTGATTTGCCGAAATTTTATATTTACCCCGGTCAAAATATGACTCGTTCTTATAGCTTATTTTTTAGTTTGTAGTGTACTTACTAGCCTTCTTATTTTTCAATATTAAGTATTGTTGGGAAACAACAAAGATGGCAGTATTGAGTTCCATTGATCCGCGGTGCACCTGGCTTTAAGCACCAGTTTCCCACTAAATCACTGCGGTGAAATGCAGTGATTGGAGGTATGCTGGGTTTTGTCTGGCAATGTTTCAACTCACGTTATTTCCTAATACACTGACATTTAAGGGGCAGTACTGTCCTTGCATGTGTCCCTAGGCTGAAAAAATCATGATAGGTAAATTTATTACTATTGTTGCTTGAGCGTTCTCTAATTAGCTCCTTGTATAAACCCCTGATGAAATGCTGACACCGTTAAGGCAGTAAGCCTTAGGAAGTAATTGTGTCTCCAAACAAAAGGCTTAATTGTATTGATATTTCCGTGTCAGCAATCCGCCGAGTTGACTTACTGACTTTTAAGTCCAAAGATTCTATTCGTTTTGATTTTCATGGGGAGGTGATTTACATTAAGTTTAGCGTAATGGGTCGCAGTCACTGACCTCAGGTGCAGTAATTTCACTCGGATCTTTGAGAGTTGTTAATTATGCCTAATTAAGGCTTTTGTCTTTGAAGGTTCAAGCGACTGATTACCTCTGTCTACGTCAACTAGTTTCTCACCTATTCTTATATATTTGGTGTCTGACTTCATGTTTTAGTCTGTGATGCCTCAACACAAATCGAAGGTCGCGAAGAAGTCGCGTGACGAAACGGCAGTGGACGAGGAGGAGCCTTACTTTGTCAGCGTGCGAGATCTTCCCTTCGATGTCCTGCGCCAGCGCATCAACCAATCAGCTGGAGCGGATAGGCGTGCCGCACGAAAGGAGCTGCTTCTGAAAATGGGCGCCAAACCAGAGCGCCAGCCTCCCAAAAACTACCGGGTCCTCATGGAGGAGCGAAAGCAGGCCAAACTCGCCGCCATCACTGACTACAAAAACGTGCGTTGTTTTTTGCCTCATGCTCGCACTGAACACCACTTTCGCGCCAAGTTTTAACTCTGTTTACAAGTTATTCTTGTTGTGAAACGGCGTTAACGCATGTTTTTTTCGTCCCGATTTCACCAACCTCGATGTGATCTAGTTAAAGGAAAGCATTATCAAATTTTACTCAGTCTTCTTGCGCTTTATGTCGAAATTCGTGAAGGCACCTGATCTTAATTGCATCGCGTCTGTTGGTGTCTAGTAGAATCGGTTGTGTGTTGAGTAGATCATTTGCTCTTCGTGATGTTGGAGTAAGCGCCGCATTATGCTTCAGTTATCTTGTATCATTTGATCTTTTCAGGAGCGTTTTAAAAGGACAGTTTTGGAAAGGCAGTTGGGAAAGCACTCAAAAAACAAGAAGCAGAAAAGGAAGGCGCTGAGGAGTGAAAAGGGGTGAGAATTCGCTTGCCATGTTGACAAAAGCGCCAAATCAGCACTTCTCATTAAGTTTTCTCACTTGTTACCCCAAAATTCACGGGTGTAAAGTAGTTTACTTCGCCTGCTCAGATTTGATCAAAGCACGTAATCGCTGTAGTGGCCAACCTTCAGTGAACTTATAAATCGCTGTCTGGAATGCCTTTTCGGTCACGATTGCATATTCTGAGGGCCAAATTCTTAGTTTCTGTGACGAGTCCAAGATATTTCCAGTTATAATGTGCGTGAAATCTCTCGATTCAGTCGTGTCTTTGGCGCTATTCGAGGCTTTGTGTGCAAGGCGGGTGGGCATTTGACGGTGTAGTAGCACTCAATGTTGTCGTGTTTCCTTTTCAGAAAGAAAAAGAGTTCGTCCAGTGCAATCACGCGGATACCGAATCGTCTGGTGAAGAAGATTCGACGAAAAAAGTAGCGAAATGAAGTTCTTTTTTACTGCGCCACGTCTTTCCTCTTTTTCTTCTCCTTAATTTGGGCCAGTCCTCACACTAGCGTCTAACCTAGACGGGCATTACCAGTCTAGCTACTGAAGATCCGGTCGTAAAGTAGGCAGTAGGAATTAGCGCCACTGAAAGATTCCCACCAGCATGCATACTGCCGAACACAGACCCCCCTCGCGCAAAACCACCGCCTGTCACACCTTCCCAACCCTTTGAATCAACCTGAGTATTTCCGTCACTCCCCTGGATCCGCTGGTTTGCTTTAGCACCCGACGCTAGATCTAACCCGGCATCGGCGTGTCTTTTCTGAAGTTGTACAGAAAAGATATCTCAAAATTATGGGGCACACGGACAAAATGGGTCGATAACCCCACCGAAGAACCCACTTAGGCGCAAATAAAGGCAAATCCGAGGTTCTAGTGTGAGGTGGACACTTTGCAATCTTTGACCACCGGAGCAAGAGAATACTTTGAAATAGATAGTATAAATTTGGAGGCACAAATATTCAATGCGGTGGAAAAAAGAACAGGAGATGGAGTGGCAAATAGCCAATAATCACAGATGCGTGTGTTGTCCCGTGGGGAGAGCGTGTTTTTGCATGAAAAATGTGTCACTGGGGCTTCAATTTTTGCTCCTCAGACTGATGCCGATAGCCAGGGCGATTATGATGATGATGACGAGGAAAACAAGCCCGCAGATGCATTTTCGACGTCGCGCCGACTTTCGGTGCTGCACGGCTGACTGCAGCTGCTGGACGCCCGATTGGATCTGAAACAGAGAAGGCGGCACGCACTACTGTGGGCTACTGAGTAGTACAAATTTTGCACTAAACAATTGTTGGAGGAGCCAGTATGCGGTGATTCAACCTACTGCCAGTGAGACAATGAAAGTACCTGGACGTAGGCGGCTTCCGTGTTGGCCTCAATGGAGTCCACGATTTCGCCCTGGTCGTGGACGTAGGCGGCGAGGGTTGTGAAGAGTTCGTTGACGAGGACAATGTCGGCCTCGAGAGCCTCCATCTCACGCGCCATCTGCTCGTCCTCCTGCAACTGGATCATGGCCTGCTGCTGTCGGCCCGTCTGACTGTCACCTGGAGATGTAGCAAAAGCCAAATATTCGGGAGCACGTGTTCCGAAATTACGCTCCAGGTTGATTCTTGGCAGAAGAGTACTTTTACTACACTAATAAGCCTCAGTTCGTAAATGCAAGTTGGGAGCATTTCGCGGGAACTAGGTGCACGCAATCAAAATCTAGTAACAGAGAGCCGACCAAACGGGCATCGCTCGACAGTCATGTTGCAACCTACGCCATGCATGGATTGGGATGCGTAAATAAGCGTTTTGCCCAAGTTGAAACTATTTTTCTCAAGTTGACGCGTGTTTGCGTTGTACGAGTCGGGGGTGATGAAAGTTTCAATGTGAATGATGCACTGTGACCCACCAGAGTGTGAACTGAGTTACCCTGAAAGGTTTCAGGCCATCTCGTGTTTTAGGAAATTTTGCGTGACGATATCCAATCGCCTTAACTAACTAATCCTAAAAGTGCATCACGTAAACAATAATGACAATGTGTCAAAGGTAGCTACGACCACACACGAAAATGCGGGAGGCAGCACAAAGTCCAAGTTGAAAATTGCAATGTGGGCATGATATGATTCACCACTACACCCGGCGTTAGGTCAGCACATAAGCACGAAACCGCGGTGTATCATCATCCACCCACATTTTAATCAGCTGACCGGGTGGTAGATAAAAGTGCCAAGTTGGTGATAATTACGGGTGGTTTTATTATTACACTTCTTCAGTGGATGCACGCCAAGAAGCGGTCGATTAATTGCGGGCCACCTCAACCGGAGAGTTTTACTCACTAACTTACATCCACGCCATTTTTACAGATAATGAAAGTAATGTAGGGATTAGAACGGAGGTACACACCGTTGGTGACCAACAACGTGCTCACCGTCGTAATCTAAGATGGGTCCGCCCGCCCCATGGCCCTGCGCAGCCGCAGAACGCGCCAGAGCGGACACACGTTGAGTCTCTCTGCCAATGCGCTGAATTCGGGTGGTTTGGTTTATCGCTTGTTCGTGTAGACTTCGAGCTCGAACACGCACATCATCACTGACGCCAGGAGCATGAGAAGCACTGTAAAAGTTTATTCGAGACAACGAAAATAGGTATATTAGATATTCACACTTAAATTGCGCGAAGCATTATACATCCATAAAAAGATCAAGCAAGGTTTCTGAGAGTAAAGTTTCAAAAAAGCAGATAAATTAATAATAGAAACAAAAAGACGCCAGGAAATCCAAAAAGTCGCCAAAAAGCGATAGTAAAGCATCGCTCACAGATGTATTCGTGAACAGCAGTGTAGTAACACAAAACAGTCCCATTATGATCAAAGTTACTTAATAAAAAAGTCGAAAAAGAGACAACCAGCTGGCACTTACGCTCTTAGGGCCTTAAGGTGTTGCGAGAGATCTTTTGTG
>UXSR01005264.1:104687-136940 GCA_900604375.1 Mesocestoides corti | reverse complement strand
AAGGCCATGTACGTATTTCAAAATATTTATTGATTTTTCTTGTCTTTTCGCTTGTTAGTTTTCCTACATATAACAAAATTTGTCAGATTTGTAAACAAAAATTTTTGCTTTTGAGGTTGCCGTATTTTTTTAACTCAATTACATGTGGTTCGCTAGTGTAGTACCTACATTTGTGTTTTTGCAAAAGAAACTAGAAGTTCTCATTGTGTGTCAGTTAAAAAGTGATTTTTGGCCATGTAAGATTGTTGCTCAGACATTGATCAAGTTTTTTTCGAAACCGATTTTTCGGCATATCAACGTAATTGTTTATCCATCACTGATCTACACTTTTTCCATGTTGCTCATTGTCATTTTTTATTTTTGCTACTTTATGCGTGTTTTGATGTAAGTGAAGTGTTTTAGCTGACACATTCTGTTACAAGTTGACTTTCGGTCGTCGCTTAATCTTTAGACAACAATTATTTTATCAGTCGTGTTTCTTTTTTGGTTTTATCAAAGACAGTCAAGTCATAGTTTGGTTTCAAACTGTAGGTCAAACAGTAGGCTATATTATTTCTTTAAATAAATTAAGCATAGCGAAATCCTTAGACGCTTCATATCTTAACCGCTATTATTTGTATTTATAAAACTACAACTGTTCTTGATATGTTTTTTTAATAAAGGTTTATTTTTCTTGTCTAAAATGTGTTCGCAGAAACATGCATAATATACCTTCATATCGTGCATTTATTAATATTGTGCTTACCTTTACGACAAATTTTTGAGGCTTTTTTTGTTATATTTGTATTTTTCACAATTGCCCCCTGCATGTTCTTAAAAATGAAATGAAGCCATGATGATTTTTTTTCTGGGGAAAATGGCATTTTTGACCGATTATCTTTTTTAACCCTTTTGTAGTAGGATTCTTGCAACAATCACATATATGTTTTGAAGTGATCAAACTGCCCTAGTGCTCTCACTGAATCCTTCCGCTTATTAATACCTAATTGAAAGGTGACTTGATCAAATTGTAATAATTGTGCATAGTTTCAATAAAAAGATTTCCAAACCATCCACAAATCGCATTCAAACCGAACTAACACGGCTTCTTACCCATGAATGGATTGTAAAGGTCACCTTTAGTGCTTATCTGCAAATTGATGTTCAATCTTTGTTTTGCATTAAAAAATGTAATCTACGATGTGCTTATTACAACACCAAAAATTGTCAATGCATCTTCCCAATATCTGCTTCTACAAACACGATTTGTTGATAAATTTCACGTAACAAGTATTTTCTACTCTTCTAAGTTCATTTACTTTAGTTCTTTGCTTCTGAATGACTAATGTTCAGTCTTTTCAACCTTTTTCTGTTTGAAACCGCTTTTTTTCGAATTGCCCAATCCCCGGCGTAAAATTGGACCCTAAGTCTTTTCACCAGCCATCTGATCACTGTGCTTCAGGACTTGAAACTCAAGTGGCTTTCTAACAGATCTGTCCATCCACTTCCAAGCTTGGTCTGGTTTGCGTGGCAATTTACTTAGCCAAATGGGTGTTCTACCTCTTTGCATGTCGATTTTCAACATGTCACCACGAAATTGTGCGAATAAAACTAGCTCCTCTTCCTTAATCTTGGTATCTCGAGTCATTCACCACCAAGAAATATCGACCGGTTTGAAGGCTAGCTTTGTTTTAACGTCTACAAAATCGTCTAGACGCTTCTCCGGTTTCCACGAAACCTCGTGGGCTGTTGTTGTGCAATCACTAATGTGAGATGAGATTTCGTGTGGAAATCTCCTGCCACGCCTTAACAGCTGCCTCGATCTCCGCCTTTTTTGAGCTTTAATTTTTCTGCTTTGTTGTTGCCATCTGTCTTTTTTTGGAAAAAAACATGGTTTGATCTTAATTATCCGAACTTAATGGAAAGGTGTACAATACCAGCCTCACATGTAATGTACTGCATGTCGATGGGAGCGATCTTTTATAGACCTCAGCGTGCACGTATTTGTGGCAGAGTTCTGTAGGGAAGTACAAGCGCCGTTGAGCACCCCTTTTCGCAGATCTTTCAGTTCCAGAATTTCCCATTTTTCCTAATTCATTGGATATGTGTTGACGTATGTCAACGGATTAATGCCGTTGCTGGGGCGTCAAATGCGCTTCCACTCGCAAAACCCCCTACTTCCTTTGATTATGGCCTTTCCAGCCTCAACGATGCGGCAGGTTGACAGAAAATCATTATCAAATACCCACTGGATGTTCCGTTGTGGTTCCCCTAATTCCTTCTCTCCGACTCTGTGATAATGCTGATTTTGTTGAGACAGATGGCTTAAGAATTCCTTCTTTGGCTGTTCCCTGGGTTTGTCTTCCGACAATGCATGCCAAAAACCACGTCAAGTGTGCACGTAGCGACGCATGTACTCAAAAAAATAAGCCCAGACTAAAGTCCGCAAAGTGGACGTTGTCGAAGTGAGCACGTTCAAATTGTCCCCTGCTCGTCGGATCAGAAGTGACTGCGTGCATCGACCGCTGCACTCTGTAATCGCCTGTCCGTCCCTCTGTATTTGTGCGAGTGCGTGTGTGGTTGCGCCCCGAGACAACAGCTGACGCGCCAGACTCGGTCTGATGTCTGGTCTCGGTAGCACTTGGCGTCCTTTTCTGTCCTTGTCTTCGCACTTCCAGTAGTACTGTGTCCAGGCCGTACCTTTGCGGCGGTCTGTTGCATTTCCCAACCTCATTTTTGGCCTCCAAGCTGAAATCCTAACTTGAACTTCAAATAGATCCAGGCAGACTTGATGCGTCCATGATATTTGGCCCTCCTTACCTTCTCAGCACAGTCCACTAGGTAGATCCACAAGCAAGTGCAGTGCGTAGGTGTTCGTTGAGGCTTGTGGCAGCTTCACCAGAACGCCACGCGTTCACTGCTCAGAAGAATGTTTGCTCTGATTAACTTGCCTCTCATCTGTCAATTTGCTGCAAATTCGACTACATTCCTCTACCTAATCGTAATAACCATCGTCTTGGTGAGCTTTGTTCGTGTCGTCGAAGCGAATGGGCGTCATTTTGGAAGTCCCAAAGTCAGGATTAGTTGTTGAACCTCCCTGCGAACCTCCTTCGACGAAATTCGTGGAAGGTTGCTCTGCATTGGCGTGACAGCCTCTCTTTCTGTAAACAAACCCGATGAACGGTAGCTCGAGGAACAGTCGTGGAGACCCTTGAAGTCGGAGTAGCACTCGACCCGAGCTACATTTAGGACATTTGACAGGGGCTTTGATTGGTCTCATTGAGGGGGAATCGCTTCAACCCTCACAAATGGTGTTATAACGAAATTAAGTAAAAAAATGCTGTTTGACCAATTTTCGTGTCGAATCACCATTGACCTCCTGCATTTTCACCTTCTCAAGAAAGCATTTTTAGTGTTTTAACTGTTTGTTACTTCAAGTAGGCACTAGATTTTGAAATAGTGCGCGATAACTCATACTTCTTTTTATCGAAACAACGTACTGTTCTGTTTAACGCAATTGCTGCCATCAAATATATCCCTATTTCTACTTTTTTTTTAATAAAAAGAACGGTATTGTGAGACTGGCTTTTTCCGACCAACCAGAGTTCATTTCCGTGTTTTCGTTCATTGGACTTGGTTATCTGGTAGACAGAACCACAACCGCCTGACGTGCTCACAACCTTCCAATATTTCGACTTCCTGCATTCCTCCTCACTACTTAAAAGCAAATGGGCGTAACGCCTGTGTGATCGTGGTTCATCCAGCTAGCTGAGTTAAATCCCCACAGATTTGAAGGGGGTTTGGTTGGGGGTAGACATGAAAGCCCATCTGATCGGTAACCTGCTTTTCTTGCTTATTTCAGACTCCCTTCGACTTCAACTTTATTGAACACGGAGCATCACGTAAGTTGCCTGCGCTCAGGCCAATGTGTTTTTGGCCTGCGCAACTAATTCTCATGTCGAGTGAGTAGTGTCCCATCTATCTATCTCTCGTTCTCTTTCCCTTTGCTTTTTTCCTCCTTGCCCTCGCGTGTTCCCCACCCCCCCCCATCTACCCGGGGCTTTGCGTGTTAGCGGGGCAGGGGTGCGCTTGGGCGCGTTTGCGCTGGCTTGAGTTTTTTCCGATGCGTCTCTCCGTGGGAGCACACGTCCGCACGCGTGCGCACGTGCTCTCGCCGTGCGTGTGTGCGTTCGCGGAATTTTTGAAGCGGTGTGTCCGTGAGCGCGCGTGCGCGCGCGCACGCACACACACCATCGCTGCACTCACGTCCCACTGATCTTACCGGCCGACAAATTGGCGGGCCGAGTTGACACGGAAACTGCAGCGGTTTTGATCTGTGCTGTAGCTTTTATACCACAACATCGCCTCATGCTGTCGCTGCATGCTTAAGTCTTCGCCAAAGCTACAATTTAGTGCCATTGTCGATTGAGAAAAACGCCACCTGAGTTGGTGGCGTAAACAGTTTGTACAAACCAGGCACAATTGCGTCTCCATATCGTCTGTCTACATCAATGCGTACCACCGTCAGCTATTTCTCCCTCGATCGCGTTTCGCCTATCGCCAAATTTCCATCTCAATAACTTCGTCCGCCCCAACAAAACTAAGGGCAGTGTCTCAAGTAGATAGGCATCTCTTTTTCAAGCAAATTGCGTGTGAAACCCTTCCTATGCCACCGTCGCCGCGGGTCTAAAATCAGGGCGTCTGGAGTGGGCACCGTGTGTCGGCTTTTCACTCAACTAAATTCTGGTTGGGTTTTCCCAATGCTGACAGTGTCCTGATAGTTCCCTTTCTCTCGCCTCTTGTGGTGCGATTCCCCTCATCTGACGCCCATATCCGTTTGCCGTTGACAACCCAGAGGCACCCGCTAGCGGACTTCCGTTTGGCCTCTCTCTCTCTGCAAAATATCCCCAGTTTGAACAAGCGTAATATTTCACTCGAGAGCTGGAATTCAGTGGTGCTGGAGGCTAAAGAGTGAAGGAGGAGGAGGTGGTGGTGGTAGCAGCGTATGCATTTGTGATCATTGCCGTCAGCTGTTTGCGCTTATGAGAGCGCAATTAGCATGTTGGAAGCAAGCACACACACGCAGTACTGCTGTTTCGTCATTTTAGTGTGAAACTGATGCCACTGTGGAAGCCATCTGTATTTTTACTAGTGCCCCCTTAGATCACTTCCTTCTCGTCCACTCTCCATAATTATCATTGGCCGATCATTGAGAGCTGATTCCGTAAAAAAGAGGCTGTGTTAACCTCCTAAGCTTGTTTGTTTCCCTTCGCATCCGCACCTACCAACAAGCCCTCTATCCTGTAACCGTGGCTCCCACACCAACCAGTCACCAGAACGAGGTGGAGCGTCCGCGTCTTCCTTCGCTTCTACCGAACTTTAGTCTCTGCTGCCATCGTCGAACGGGTGTACTTGGCTGATGAGTGCCCCCCCCCGCAGAATGTAAAGATTAATGAGCGTCCCGTGGGTCGTTTTTCACGTCAGCTATAAAATAAATCGTGCACAATGTGTTTGTGCGTGTGTGTGTGTGTGTACGCGGTGGTTGGTGTATGCCGCGGCCACACAATGGCCGCCACTAGTGCATCGGCCGCCAGGCCATCAATTTTGTCCTCGCTTGCAACCCTACCGCCCCCTTGCTCGCCCACATTCTGTCAATAACGCACCTACGCGCTCCACCCTACCCCACCTGAGCAATTCCCACCCACATACGTCCCCCCCTCGGCCTAATTGACAGGGGCTTGATTAATTATGGACCGAGTTGGCTGGGTGGGGTGGTGGGGGTTGGCTGTATCGCTCCGATAGCGGAGCACTGACAACCACGTACTATCCCCCAGCCCTAGTCCAATCCCTCATTTCCTGTGGTGTTGTTCCACTTTTCGGCGGATCTCGCTGTCTGAATGAAGGTTGCACCGTTGTGCTTCGGTCCCTACTGCGCGCAGACATGTTAGGCTCCTGTCTCGCGACGGTTAACATGTGTCGAGAAAAAAAAATGCATCTTCCACTCACATATGCACTTCAGTGGTGATTGTTAAAGGCAGGAAGTCTGTCCCCTGCACGACTTTGTCGTTTTGTTTAGTCTCGCTCGCCATGTCTTGTTTTTCCCGCCAAAATTACTTGGTCCAAGGCCAGAGTTCGTGTGTGTGTGTGTGTGTGTATGTGACTCCGGTGTCCGTACTTACCACCCAAACTGTCAATCACACCCTGGCTGGGTGTGTGTGTGTGTTCTTTTGGTCAAAACACAAGCGGCACCACCTGTATACGTGATCGAGGTGGTTAGTCATCATTGTTGTTCCGCTGTCTTCACCCTTTCTGCCGTACTTACACACACACGGACAGCCAACGGGCGCACTGCGATCCGCTTGGGCAAGAAGCGCGCACTGGTGCGTCGATTATGTCGATGATGGAAGCCTCAGAATGCCGCGCGCACGCCTGTGCGCACGTGCGCGCAGGCTTTGAGTTGCTATCGGCGGCATTCGTTTTTTACCAACTCTCATCCCTCTCCCCCTCTCCCCGTCCTTTCTCTGGCCAACGCGCGCGCTGTTCCGCTCTGACAAAAACCTCACATACTTCGTCCTCTTCTTCCTTCCCCTCCTCCTCTTACCATTCCCACATCAAGGCAGCCTAATTGAGACCTACCAGTCACCTACCACCATCCCTTCTCGCATCATGCATCGATCAGAATCACAGGTTGTTAATGTAACCCTTATTCGTGGAGCCCCTGGTGGGCTCCAACGGAGTTCTTGCCTGAAAATCGTGCCCTCTTAAACACTCATGTTGTCTACCAGACCAATCGGGATCGTGACCTTGAACCCTAACACGTCGTGCATTTATCCCAATCTGCGTCATTTTGATTGGTCCATTGTGA
Source organism: Mesocestoides corti (assembly GCA_900604375.1). Lineage (NCBI taxonomy): Eukaryota > Metazoa > Platyhelminthes > Cestoda > Cyclophyllidea > Mesocestoididae > Mesocestoides > Mesocestoides corti. The sequence goes on along the minus strand of UXSR01005264.1, from coordinate 130,096 downwards.
AGATCGTGAAGTTAGTTTACTAGGCGATTCGAGTCTTTGTATTTGCGCCTAGAATTGTTTTCAAATCCCAAAGACAGGCATGTCTGATATGCTTATTTTTTCACGGTATCCAAAAAGCGACAAAATTTGGGAGTTTAATTTCCACAATTTAGGGCGGTTAATCGGGCCAGCACAAGAGTAACCCGCTACCTTGGTTGTCCGTGAATTTGGGTCGTTGCACGGTTATTGTTACTAGTGTACCCATTGCGCCCCAACGCGTTCCCCATTTATCTGCTCTCCCTTCCTTGCTGGGGAAGAAAATTCCCACGCGAGCTCGTTTGTAGCGCCGTGCACACTTGCCACATCTGCCGAGTTCAGGACAAATGTGTGTGTGTGTGCGCGAGCGTGTGCACGCGTTTTGACACCGTGCCTCCTCCTCCTCCTCATCTTCTCCTCCCATCTTCCATCCTTTTCCTTCCAGAAGGTTGAATCACGCCTTCCAAGCATTCCGTTCGATCGGCGGACCTCCTGGCTTGAAGGTCACACGCGAAACCCCCTCAACCAAGTGATTCATTATCATCCCGAATCGCGCTATGTGTTGCCATATGTGTGCATTTGTTTTCGCGTTGTTTATGGATGCTGGGACGCCAGGGGCCGCAGCACCCTCCCCCCCTCTGAGCGTAAATCAGTCGGCAACGATTAATCAGACATCTCGAAGAAGTACCTCCGGTTTGACATTTGCCCGCACTGCATGTGAGAAATAATGACGAGTTAGCGGTCTGAATGTCAGTCTGAGATAATCATTCAGACCATTTGTTTAAATAACTCCAAATCGGCCAAGTAGCGTTCGGCGGTGATCGTGTTTGTTCCCCAGGCTACAAGCGTGGTCCAGTTCTGGTGCCATAGCCACCTCTGAACCCAGATCGGATCTCTCAAATTCTGAGAGGATATTGTGGTTGGAATATTTACGTTTGATGTGACCTTTCCTCGTGTCCACGGACTGTGTCATGCTACCTGACAGAGCCGACACCCTCTTGTACCACATGGGATGTCGTTTTTTGGGATGTTAGCTGTGTGCCTGCATAATCGACGGTCAGACACAGCTGTGTCGCTCGTCTCGCCGTTTATCTTTGGGAGTTAAAGCGTGCACATAACCGTCATGTTATAAAAAACCATCAGTATTGATGGGAGCAGTTTATGCGGCACCCATCTCCAACCGCATTCCGGTAACTCCGAGCCATTAGTTGGGCACGTGCCCTACTAGCACAGTTTATGTGTTTCTCGCTCCTGATTGGTCCACTGACCCGAGGTGACCTTGAGTTGTCGCTGTGTGCTATGTGTCTAGACGCCAGTCTTCGAGTGCTTTTGAATCGACAGTCCTAGCAACAAAGCAGTACCTTTATCGTGAAACGCAGGTCCAAACACCGATTAGGCGTAGCCAAGCTCGCTCACCTCTTATGCCTCAGTCTGAGCTGTGTTGTGATTAAATTCGTGTACAAAATTAGCATCGACAGTACCGTTAAGTAAACGCAATTCAAATGTGACTACGTGCTTTGAGAAATACCGCAATCCAGCCATGGCGAGCTCGCCATTGCGCCTGAATTATCTGTTTTGTAAATGCAGTCTCCTTATTGGCTAGCGGGTTACCATGGCAACCGTTATTTTTGCTTGTACGGCAACACTTGCCGTTCTTGCCGTTAGTATTGCGGGTACCCCAACACATGGCGCCACTCTTCCACGCACAAATTGTTTACTTCCCTTTGAATGATACATGTGTAATGCTGTTCGGCAGATTCACAGGTCAAATTACCCCCTTTTTCGACGCCATTCGCCATCCTCGGTGTTCATTGGGCCATGGTGAAATCGACTTTTCCCATAATTCGATTTGTTTACTGCTCAAATTCGCCTCGTTGTTGGCTGTTGTGTGCTTCCCTGTCGGTTCCGTGGCAGTTCTTGTGGAAGTGAATTTCGAGGAATTGACATCAATTTGGGCCCAGTTGCATCGCCAATCTAGCATCAAAATCAGCGAACAGCTGGCTTTACTCTGTTGGTCGCGCTGACTCCGCGTCATAAATCAGCGCAGGGATTCGGCGACCTCCAACGAACGCTTATTTTTTTCATCGTAAGCCCTCTTTCCTGCACTGGTATCTCCTTCCGTCATCTATCTGCTGAGAATAACCTTTCATCCTATTTGATGTCACGTTTTCGCTCTGCTCAGTGCTCTCAAGGTCACCAATTGCTGCGAATACACTTAAACAACGAAAACAATTAACCTCGACCCTCACAGAGGGTCACTGTTTGACCTCGCTCGTGTCACCAAACTACCACTCCCCTCTGGCCAAGTATTCCGAAGACAGCGGATAATCCGGCAGAGATGTGCACTCCGGCGAGTCCATCTACAACCGCGTCGTCAACGCCTGCGTCTATCCTACTGGCCCTGAAGTTAGTCACACACACACACACCCCGTCTGTACGTGTCTGTGCTTTCTGTTTGTGGATGTGCGTGTGTGTGTGTGTGTGAGTCACGGAGTCAGTCGGTATCCACTTGTACGCGCACGTACGCTGCTGCCTACACGTCTCATCTGTTGTTCGCTGATGGTGGATTGGCCCACCCACCTGTCCACTCCTTGTACCTCGGAGTCAAAACCGCGCCAGTGCCTGTTCAGTCGCGCTGTTGCCTCAACTCCGCGTCCTCCGCCCAGTCAAGATGGTGTCATTTGTGTAGTGATTGCCTCTTTGTTTATAATGCGTATATGCGTGTGTCCAACGCCACACACGTAGACGCACTCGTCCAAGTGTTGCGGATTGTGCATCACGATTTGTTATTAACGTGTGTCCTTCGGCGTCACACACACACACCAAGTCCCTTTTGTAACCTAACCCAAAAACTGTCTCAATTGTTCGTCTAGCCCATGGTGTAATTGCTTGGTTGATCGCGCCGGTTCTGGCGCTTCACAACGAGTACTGGCTCTCAAAGCTATTCCGCAGTTCTTCCATCAGAATTCCTTGAGATCCGTGGATCTTGGACTTGCCCGTCTTCTGAGCCTGCTTCACGCCCACTCTGTTCTGTATTTGATGCTTTCTTTTTAAAGTACCTCAAACTGAGGTGATGTGGCTCTGAGCATTAAGAATTGCTTCGTGGCGGTGCCCTCCTTCTCTTTCCCCTGCTTCCCACGTGGCAAATCGTTTGAGCGTGAAGTTGTTTATCGTAGAAGCTCGCTTTCTTTGCCTTTTATCCCGTCGAAAACACCCCACGTAGTCGACAAATTAGTGGGCTGGTTAACGTGTGAATTTAAGTCAGCCGTTGCTGCCACCCCCTGTTGTGGTTTTCGTAGATAGCCTATGACGAACTCGTAGAAATGTACTTGCAGGTTGTAGCGATTGTCGCTTGAATGCCGTAGATGCACGCGTTGCCTCGACAATGAGTCATGTTTAAGGCACGCGTGCGTGCGTGCGTACGTGCAGCCGAGTGCGTCGTCCAACCAGCGCGTTACGCGTGTCGCGCCGCAGAGGAACGCCCGCGAACGTCGCGCCTGCTTCCGACCGCTAACAATTGATTGGCCCGCGTTCTTTAAAAAACAACATCGCCGATCCGCCTGTCGGTGTATCCGCTGGCCTTGGATGCAGCACCTGTGTTGGCACTGCCGTGTTGTACGTGCAGTCTTTTCCAACGAGTCAAATGCGTGTCCAGGGGCAACGGCAACTCACACAGCCCCCTCGAAACTGTTCGTTCGCGACCCCTGTAGGAGGCCATCTTAATGTCGCCGCTCCACGGACCCACTTTCAAACCGAGCCGTATTCCGGCCATGTCCGGGTGTGTGTGTGTGTAGTGTACTAGCCTCTCGCTAACACGCGGCATTTTTCACACTTAATCCGGCACGTCAGACAGTGGGCGCGCATATTCCCCTTTTTCGGTTCCCAAAGTGACAGCTGTTTTCCCTCTTGATGGTATTTACTCCGGTCCCTTTGCGTCTCTCGCTCGCGCGCGCGCGCTCTCTCTCCCACCGACATCTTCCCCCCCCCGCCCTCGCCACTGTCGAAATTGCAACGCAAGGCATGTCAGCTTTGACTCAGCGACTGCCTCGGCCCGCGCGTTACTCCCACCGGCCAAATGCACTGACAGAGAAACTTTCCAGTAGCTCGGTGCCGCGCGCCTGTAGGACGGGTTCGTTTGCAGGTTCACGTGATCCTGCACACACGTCTCTGCAGTGTTCTTCTTTTTTTTTCATCTTCCTCGGTTGAATCACCAGCGTGCTTCCATGTTTGTGACAGCTCTATGCGAAAATTTCGTGTCCCTCCTGTCCACCACACGGAACCGTGTTCTTCTCACGAAGCACCTCAACGCTGACTTCCTTCGGGTGTGTAGTTTGGGTTTTGAGAAAAGAACGCAAACTCGAAATAACGTGTTTGGGTTTGTGGGGTGAATGCTCGGTAACATCTTGGATAAAAAATGGCAGAACTGGCACAACCAACCATGTGTTTTCCCTAGAAATCTTCATGATTCTTTCGAAGAGGCAATGCGTGTTGGCAGAAGGTTGGTTGCATCGATGACGTGTAGGTGAAATGCCGAGCCTGATTCAGAGGTTTCGGGCTCTGCTTAAATCCTTTCTAACAGTGAATTTTATTCACGAGTTGAGTGGTCCGCGCGTACTCCGATGGCTTGTCAGTTTTTTGGAAATGCCGATGAGTCAGAAGTGGCCAGGTTGCGAAACGATGATTGGTCCATGTGATATCGGCACATTATTAGATCAAATACGCACGAAATTCACGCCGCATAGCACACAATTAAAGTAAGTGCACCAAATCCTGGCCGTCTGATCAAACCTGAAGCATAAATTCCACCTCGTGAACTGAATCCATTGATGTAAAGCGTCCGATAGAGCCATTCCTGAAATCGACGGACTGCCTTAACAATGAGTACGCGTTCCTCAATTGTCAGTCGCCGATAATTTGTCTCTGCCGATATTCTACCTGGAATTGAAGCCCAACTGCAAATTGACAACTGAAGAGCAGCGTGTAGATCGCACGCTAAGTAAGGTTTGTAGGTCCCCTGATCAGCACGAAACACTATTGGTTCGTGAAACGGCCCAGGTCAGTACCCGCTTCCAGTTCGTACTACCGACCTGTCTGCTCCGCCCCCCTCTCAATCTTCTCTGTTTTCCTGGAAATAAGAGACATTCTTTTTGGGATGCAAAGGCTTCTGTTCCAGCCACACACAACTTCTCACCACTACCATTACACGGTATCGGGATTTACAAGAATCATTGGGGAAGGTGATTTTAGTCTTGCACGGAAAGGGGAGGAACAGGCTGTCCCAAATGCTACTACTCCAAAAAATGTTTTTTTTTCGATATAATGAAAACAGGGATTGTATGAGGAGCGTTTGGGACGACAAGAATTTGCTTTGTTTTGGCGTGACAAGTTCAAGGTCGCCGCCTTCTTTGGTGGATCAGTTTCCGCGCATCTGCTTCCTCATCTTCTCGCTCAGCGGATTCAGGGCCTGGGCCGTTGCTCGCACCATGTGGATGCGTTAACGTACATCCATTCAAACACACGCACATGCGTGTGTTTATCTTTAGTTATCCAACAACTGGACCACCTAATTGCCTGGTTCGTGGACTAGCATAGTGTCGGCAGTAGCGGTTTACTGGGTATCTGCTGCGTGCCTACGTGATTTGCCAAAACCGTTTGGGTGGCGGTTTTCGGATGACATGGTGGGTAGGTGGGTGGGTGGGTGGTTGGTTGGTTGGCAGGAGCGACACGCATGTGAACCGCTTTCGAGCACAGTTTGTCTTAAATCTTGACCGATGGCGCTCCCCCCCCTCCCCAGCGTGTGTGTGTGTGTTTGTCTGTGCGTGGGAGAAAGCCGAAGCCGCTTGCACCCATGAGCACGCTCTCACCACCTCGCGTGTTTTCTGCTTGTAGTGTTCAAGGTTCCCCATGGCGCTCCGGCCGCATCTCCACACGGTAAACGCTCGTCGGCTGCGGCTGCGGCGGCGTCCGTCGACGGCATCGTCAACAACTCGCCCTCCTCCGCCTACGCCGCTGGTCTGCAGGCGGCTGCGGCGGCAGCCATTGGCCTCGGTCACCTGGCGGACCTCTCCGCCGTCTACCGCCAGGCCACCTCGGATCAGGCAAGTAACCCCACTCCTGTCTTGCACCCCCTCACCTCCTCCCATCATGCAGTAGTCGTGAGCTTCGTGGGCGATTTGATTGGTGGACTCGAGGTCTATCGATCGCCCGCTTGAAGCCCCAGCAGGTGAAGGTTGTAAAACAGAAGGAACCTGACAACACACAGTCTCTCACTCTCGTTGTGCTGATTGATGCGGCTCTGATGAGGAAAAAGGCGTTGGCGCTGACAGCGGCGTCGCACACACACGCTAGAACGATGCGCAAGCAAATAGCAAACCAAATCATCGATTGCTTCGCGCAGCCAGCAACGCAGATACAACAACCTCGAGGGACTCAACTCGGCTACATTATTGATACTGGCTCCTCATTTGTCACGCTAAGTACAGGCCCGTAGCCGCGGTCTTGCTCTTCTCTACCCCTCCTCGCCTTTAAGCGGCTCGTGTCTGTGCGTATCCCTAGAGAGGACGGGCTAAGCTCATCAGGAGTGGAGCGCGCGCATCGATCCCAAGTGAGTGCGCGTTTCAAGATGTGCGCGCGTGCGCGCTTTGCGCCGACAACCGCGTCGTCGCCGCCGCCGCCGCCGCCGCCACACCGCCCGCCCCCTCCCCGACGTTGTCGTCGAAGCCGCCACAGAGAGAGAACGCCCTTGCTCCCGTGCTCAATCAACGCACGCGCGTGGTGCGCACTTGTGCGTGTGTCTGTCCACGCAAAACACCCTCCACACCAAGTCGAAAAAGTACGAAAGGGTTGTGTGTGTGTTTGTTTGGGGAGTTGTGGAGTTTGGGCGCGTTGGTAAATGAAACTGCCGGAGCTGCAATGTCACCCCCTCTTTTTTTTAATCAGATACATGTCGCGCTTGTTTACTATATCTGCCTAAAGCGTTCGCGCAGACCCGGGAACCTGCTTATGTTTACTGCCGTTTTGTACCGAATTGGCTAACTGGTTTGCCTCCCGTGTGCGTCAGCCCACGGACCACTAAACCAAGTGCCACGGTAACACAGGGGGCGGTTTTTTTCGGCGTGGTTGTCGTTGCTGCCTGTCCCAGCCCGCACCCTGCTTATCGGTTCAATCTACACGTGTACTGCACAGTGGGATTCCCAGCTAACCGGTCAGACGCTCGACTTAGTACAGGCGTCTTCAATCCGGGCTGGATGTTACCCGAAGGTATGTCCACTGGATGTGGATGATGTCCACACCTCCGCCTCGACGTTTTCGGTGCTTCCATGGCCGAAACTGCTCAGGTGTCACGGCATCACCGTGGCATTGACATCAGCTCTCCCAAACCTGCTCTCCCCCTCTACCGTATGCACTCCCGCAAAAAAAGTCGCTGTGCAACGTTTTTTCCTTGACCTTGCACGCGCACAGCAACCTGATGTTCCCGGCTGTGATACCCAGCACCTCTGCCGCGTGCTAGTCTGTTTCGACTCTGCTGTCTCGGTGCTCTCAATTCCCGCCCTGGTCACTCGTCTCAGCTCTCAGACATCTCTCATTGGCCAGCGGTCATGTGAACCAGTGGCTTCGGCTGTGTTCGCTTGCGTGCACGCGGATCGTGGTGGTGCCGACAAAAAAGCGATTTGTGGGGGGGAGGGCTAGGTAAGAGACGAGGCCAGGGTTTTTTGAAGGGAATATAAGCAAAGGTCACCCACACGCATCCAGTCACGTAGAGTGGATGAGGTCCGCTCGTTGCACTTCATCCACAAACAGGGTCCTATGTTTGGCGCGCTATTCAAATCCTCCAATGTCGACATCAACGCAATTGTGTTGCGTTGTGGTAATAGTGTTCGTTTGTGTGATTGGTTGGCAAGACAGTGGTTTTGGTTTCGTCGTGTCAAATAGAACTCGCGTGCGGATTCCCTACAATGTGTGGGCGATTTGGGCAATCATTAGGAACGGTGAATTTACCGCTCAAAACTTTTTGCTACGTTATGGAGCGAGGTCAGAACCAGACCCTCCAATCAACCAATACCAATTCTGGCTGTTTTTCATTGGCTGCTTCCAAACCCTGCTTCATTGATAGTTTGATTCGTTAGATACAACTAAAAACGCATAATTCCCTCTTAAATAACACCACACTGCCAAAGCGCTCTTTCTCAAGGCGATTCAGTTTGGAATGTGGCGTGTATTGCTTTATTAGGACTGCATCCTGATGACTTACTCTGATTGGTGGTTCTGTGGACGATCGATTTTTTACCACTCGCGATTATTTGCGTTCCATTGCAAGCACCTGGCTTTGTAGAGGGTCCAAGACATGTTAAATGATCTTCAAATATCTGTGTGTGTCTCTTTGTGTGCTTCAGCACATTTCTTGCCTTTATGAAGACAAAAATAGTCGCATTTCGTAAAAAAGTGTGCTTTTTCACGCTAATCCGTTTTTCAACCAAACCCCAAACGAACAGCCGCACACAGAAAATCACGTGCCGCTTAGTACACGAGTAAGCCCGAAGTGTCATCTATCAAATTTCCAGGGATAATGGCACATGACCTTCCAGCTTTCTTCAAGGAATTTCTAGAGGGAAAGAGTTGCATAGTGATTTGGAAGCGTCAAAGCCCAACAATTTCGATTGGCAAGTTGGTAAAATTGTTTAAGGTGGCGTGCTACGGCTTGCTGGTTACTTGCATCTTGAAATCTTGACGTTTATCGATTTCGTCATGTGTCGAAAGCCCTGGCCTGACCTCGGTCGTGTTCGTGAATCAGTGAGGAGGGTGAAGGCTTGACATTCCGAGGTGTTTGTAGTTCTGATCCAGTCGCTTGATGAGGCAGGAGAAGGATTCAGCGCGCCGAAGATAGCCACCATCAAACAGACGCGAGCACACACACACAACCACCTCCGCGTCGTGATTTGCGTCACCCCTGGCTCGCATTGTTTTCCTTATAAGGTTCGTTTTTTTTGCTTCTCTCTCGCTCTCGCTCTCACTACGTACGTCAGCTGAATGATTGGCAGAACGCGCACCAGCACTGCGCGCCCTTTCCAACTAGGTGACCACCACCGCCGCCTCTCCACCCCCAGGTGAAGTGCTAATTAAGACCCATCATCTCGTGCCTGTGGTGTGCTTGCGTGCTTCAACTGGAATCACGCCGCCACCGCCGCCGCCGACGATGACGACGACGACGACGCCTGCGTGCCAGGTGCCTTCGAGTTAGAGAAAAAAAGGTGAAAGAAACCTGCAAACAGGAAGGAGCAGCTTCACCTCGTCGACACGCCACGTCAAACTAACTGCGTGCCAATTTTGGAGGCTCCGAACACCAGTCTAGCCGACTGAAAGCGCGTATTTGTGTTTTCCGTAGAGGTTTGCATCAGTCAAAAGTGGAAGCACGGCTTGGTGGACAGTGTTTAGCAGCTCTAGGCTAAAACAGGGGGCTTGTACTTTGTGCGGAAAAAACGAACGATGCCAAAACAACTGCGAGTGCGTTCACGCGATGCCATTTGCAGTCCCATTCGTCACTCCCTGCTGGCGCGCGGTCGAAGGAACAACCCCCTCTTTCTGCCTAGCTGGTACCTGGATGAACTCGTCTCCTTTGCCCGACCTTCACCACACTGCCGAGCTGTTAATCAGCGATCTGAACTAGTCTGTGCTAATGTGCTTCTTTTTAACTTCCACGTTAAGCATCTCTTTCGTAGCTCACAGAACGTTTTCAGACCGATTACGGAATGGATTCTCCCTTTCACTGGCCAAAACGTTGGCTTCCAGTTTGTTCAGGAAGTTTCCATGGACGCGAGCTACCTTGAAGAGTTCATATTCGTTTGTTTAAACGCATTTCGAACCTGACAACGCCATTGCAAATCCAGCCTCCTTCTTGGTAAACACGGCAAACTGCAGACGCCAAACGTATGTGTGTGTGTATTTCGTTCTGGGATTTTTGTGCGTCTATGTGTAAAGGCAACACCTTTCTCCAGTGTGGCAGTAAAAAGTTGTTTACTAACGAACGGCGCCAAGAAAGGCCCTACTTCGATTTGCCTTTGCTACGCATTAATTCGTTCGTTCCGTCCAACCAGCATGCTTAAATGGGCCTGAAATGCGCCAGATCGTATCACTCCAATTATACTGTTAAGTTTGCTTGCAAACAATTATTGCTGATTGGGAGGACCAATCAAAGTGGGCCAACGCGAAGATCGTCGACCAATCAGGTAATGCAACACCCACTTGTAACCAATAGGATCAGATGATGGCTGTCAAGCTCATTGAGCCAGGAAATTTTAGGATCAAGTCGAAAGGTCCATTTGAGACGAAGTTGCCGCAATATTTTACGGAGGGCGTAGTCGGTGTGATTAACGAAAAACGGCTTCGGAAGCTAACTGGTAACCCCCTTCAACTTGCTGTCTGACCCTTGGGCTAATCGTCGTGCCGCGAAGATGATTTATCACATTCATCTGGAGAGTTTAGACACCGTGACCCCAGCCATTGACATTTAGCAAACTCCTCCGTGTTGGAAATGACGTGCCGCTTTACGAAATTTTTAAATTCACTCTGACAACACGTTTGCCCGTCATGCGGAGAAACGTTTGGTGTGTTTTGGCCAAGTCGAAGGCAGGGAAACTGATAGCAGTGGCTTGCCTGGTGTGCCCTTCTTGCAATCGAATGAATGGTGCCCCAGTTGAGTGTTCCCTCTTCCTCCTCTCTATCCTTTCTCTAATTGTACCTGGCTCGTCGACGACGCCTAGAACAATGCAACGACTAGCAGCATTTCTTGGTGGTAGTGCTATCAGCGCTACAGCAAAGCCGTTTTTTTCCCAAAATCACGAGAGAGAGAGAAAGGGAAAGCAATAGAGCTGGAATGAAGAAGTGTGAAGGGGAGAAAGGAAAAGTCCAAGGGGGCTCGTGTTTTTGTTCCTCGTCTCTTTTCCCTACCTCCCACTCCCAGCCTCTCCTCCGGGCCCAAATGAGGAAAAATGGGATAGCAGCAGCAGCAGAAGGAGGAGCAAGAGGAATGCCCCTGGCGAGTCTCTGGCCGTTCACGTGCTCTGACCTCGTACAAGCGTCCTTTTTTCCTCATCACACCCTACTCCATCCTGGAATGTAGAGCGCCGTAACCTCTAAACTTGAGTGCCACACAAACCGCCAGTTCACACACTGGTTGAAATTACGAGCTCCAAGAACTGCCAGAACACTCGTGGTCACCTCCGTTCATTCAGAGTCACAGATTCCCAAGGAGGGTGTAATCCGCGTCTGCTTGGCTTTTATTTAGTCTCAGAAGAAAGGAATGAACGAGAGTACGCCACTGCCACTACCGTCGCCGCCGCGGCCGCCGTTGCCGCAAGCGCGTGAGAAGGAGAACGAATTCTTAGTGGTCAGATCCCTGGCGCTGCGTGGGTGTGTGTGGGCACAAATTGGACGGTTTGTTTGCGATCTTGTAAAACACGATCAAGCAGGCTCACAGAGACGACAATTGAAGCCCTCTGCGCATCGGCGCTGATCAAGGTACCTCACCAATTTTGCGTTTAGATGTTCCACACCTCCGGAGCCGCGTTTTTTCTCGACGCGGTGCTAGACACTGAGGACAGTCGGGGTTAACTCAATCCAACCCCCCCCTCACACCCCTCACCGCCATAATCGCTTTCTAGTGGCCGTCCTAACCCTTCCTAGCTCGTCCTATACACCCCATAAATACGCGTCTGTTCTGCCGCCAAGCTAGAACAGCCTGTATGTCTGCGTGTTTTTTGTTCGCATAATGACGCTTTGTCGCTAAGGCCCGTTCTCCACTCCCCTCCTCTTATCAAACTTCAGTGTGTATTTCATGTGGATTATTAAGAGACAAAATACAAATGCCCCTTTTCGCGTACGTAAGCAAAATCGATGCTCATGAGGTGGCCATTTTGTTTTTAGACTGACCAATCAAAATGCGACTCACCTCAACCCCGCATTACTTTTAACACGAAGGCATTTTAAGGTTCCTAGGTTTTGTGCACAAGAAAGTATACATTACTTGCTGAAAACTCCTCAAAAGGCGTGCCAGTTAAAAGTTTTTTTTGGGGCGTGGTGGCCCCCTTTATGCCCTGGAACCGGAAGTTGTGAGAAAAGATGGATTAAAAAGGAAACACGCGAATTCGTGTGCTATTCGCCCAGCCAACTTGACTGCACACCTGATTGGAATGTGTGTGATGCAACACACAGAGTTGGATCCATGATGTGTCCTCGGAGTGATTCAAGGTGATCTTGAAACAGGCTACATTCCACGAAGCGATCATTATCAACATCAATACGAACCTGGTGACCTGATAATCCGGCTATTAATTGTCTGCTGTCCTCGACGTTCGGCTGAGATGAGCTCAAATTCTCTCTCGACTCAACTGGAAGTTGGTCGTCTACTTTGGGACGGCCACATTCCAAGCTACTCTACCACGTATCTACCGCAAATTGTTGCTGTGACATTGCTGCTATGCTTCTGCATCAGCCATGTATGACGTTTGTGGGCGTTTTCTTTCACGTTTGGTTGGTCGACTTCTACCAACTCTCCGTCTCGTAATATTTGGCCCCATTCTGCGTAATCACTCCGTAAATTGTCTGGCCTTTTACCTGTGTAAACATCAACTTGAAACCACATCGATTTAGATTTTGGTCTCCGATTAGCAGTGGATGACCTCTCCAACTCGACAAACTAGAATTTTTCTTCTTAGGAGGCTGATGGTAGAGTGCCTCAGCTGGAAGAACACCAGATTTCCTACTCCAAGTTACGATGCAAAATCCTACCCTAGCTGAAGTATGGATAAATTTTGAGTGTATCGTTTGATAACGCATTCTATCTCGCTCTGACAGATGGAGAAGACTGCGAGTCGGATGTACGGAGGACTCTTGTCTCCTGGGATGATCGGTTCCTTCGGGGGTTTCATGCCACCTCCGCCTCCCTCCAACTTCTACGATTTGGCTGCCCTTCAACAACAGCAGCAGCAGCAGCGCCTCCTTCAACAGAGACCCTCGTCCAACTCAGCCGCGTCAACGACTTCCACGTCAGGGACTTCTAATGCGTCCTCGACGACGGCTGCATCAGGCGGTGGCGCTGAGGCCTCGTCTCCCTCCTCCACCTCCGCCCTCCATTCCGATCTCTTCAACGCAGCAAGTGAGTGCCCTGTGTTATCACACTTTGGTTCTCGGCTTTACTCACCTCTTTATGGTTTGCTCTCCTCTGCTCTACTCCACCTCTCCTTCTTCGTCTTATCGTATTTTTGCATCCTTCTATTGCCTCTCTCTCTCAATCTCATATTCAACGGTGATAACACTTACTTTATGCATCATACCATGAGCTCCATATATTATCAATTAATTGACGAAGTACCGTATTGATTGGTTGCTGAGGTGATTTCGGTGGGTGATTGGTTGGGTCTCGATTAACTCTCAATCGGGAGGTCGTTCACGCCACGTGTCGAAATCGGCTTCACCGTGGATTCTGGGATGCGTGGGGGATGGGGTGAGCCCCACTCCCTCCCCGACCCCCTCTCCACCCCCCACCGCCCGATTCTTGTCGGTAAGGCAGGCTTGTTTGTGTGCGCGCGAGATCGCAGAAAAAGTCACACACACACACACGCTGGAGAGATAAGCGTAAACCGACGTCTTTTTCTCGCCAGTCGCCTCCTTCTATCGCCGTCTTGAGCACCATCCGTGCGTTTCTCTAGCTCTCTCTCTCTCATGCTAGGGCAGCCTCCAAAATGCCTCTTTTTGTGCGCGTTTGACTTTTGTGAATGAAGAGAGAGAGAGAGCGAGACATCGCACTGTGCCTTTTTGCGCCCTGTAAAGCTCTCTCCGAGCGACCTTACCTCTTTTTTGACAGAACTAATGAAACAGATGCTGGTTTCATGCAATCCCCCCTCCCTCCCTCCCCCCAAATACACACCGCTCCACTTACTTTTTCTGAAATCTAGCACTAAACAAACCATCGGTTGGGCACTACTAAGGGTTACTGCGTTAAAACCCAATTCCAGGCCTCACTTAAGCTCTCTCTTGTGATTGGTTGTACCTGCTACGCTATGTGTTTGTCGTTAATTAGCGGGGCGTTCATATTCCCAGTACATCGCCACTTGCGGTGTGAAATGTGCTCACTTAGATCACGGGGCGTTTTGTGTGATTTTTTTGGTGCGATTGCATCTCTCGCATCTTGGCTCTTACACCAAGCGATTCCCGATTGGACTTGGCCGCGCCATGTTTTTATCGATCGATTCTTAGTGGCTAGTGTTTTTCAGGCAACCTTTAACACGCCCTTTTGACACGTTTATGTGCCCTGATGAGGAATTTCGCCATTCGGTCACAAAACATTTGATTTGAGGAATCGATTTGACCCTTACCTGACCCCTACGCAATTGTCCAACTTGGAACATCATTAGCGCTGGCAAAACCGATTTAAAAATTCAGCGTAGCCGCTAAATTGTTCCATGAGGCCAGCTGTTAAGTGGGGTAGATTCAGACGTGGGATTATCTACATGGAAACCATCTTGTTCGAGATTCCCATGTGGATTTTCCTTGCAAACAGCAACGGTAGCTGGTGTGTTTAATTGTGAGGACAATAGAACTTCCACGTCTGAATGTTGGTGTGATCTTTCAAAAACTTTCACATTGGCGTCATTTTCACCGCACGGAGCTTGTGGTCTCTTCCAAGGACGACAGCCCAAGGAACAAGAAGCTTTTCCGGATGAGAAAAGTCAGGAGATTTTGATTCCAGGAACCATTTGATGGAAGAGATGTTTATTCTCAAGGCACCCTCAAAGTGTGCATACACGATGTGTGGGAGGAATTCACGCTGCTCATGGACGCTTCCCAACCAACCACTAATGGCCGTGTTAGCCTCGTCAGGGCTCAGTTCAACCAATTGCTTTGCTGCTCATCAAACCTGCAAAATAATGTGATTTATCTGGAGTTTGCTTAGCTTCCTTTTTTTCCTTAACGTGAAAATAGGAAGCGCTGCCACGTTCCCACCTCCCCGGCGCTTCCTTCCCCCCACCCTCCTCCTCTGCTTCCGGCAGAACAGCAGACGAAAAAACTAGGGTTGTGAAAATCGGCACTTCGCCGGCCTGCCCTACTCCATTTTTTGTATTTTGTGTGGTGTGGTGTGTAGGAACAAGAACGCGAGATTGGTCTTCTTTTACTCTTTCGTTTTTTGTCTGTGTGTGTATGTGTGCAAGCATGGATGAGTTTACAACAAACTTCCGATTTCCCTAAAGTACACACACACACACACACACAAACATGCGTACGTGTCCACACTTAGGCTCTGAGACGCAACCTCTGTTGGTGAAATGGGCCAGCAAGCTCGGACAGGAGTCCCCTTAACCAATAGAACTCCGTTGCCAATGGCAAGTCTAATTGCGCCACTTTCAAAGTTACTGATGCGAATAGGTTTCTCAATGCCAATGAAACAATATGGATGAATATCAGAATATCAGAATTGAACATCAAGACGCATAAACTCTCAAACCACTTTAATGTGTACTGACGTGAGTGGCGCTCAAGCGTCGAAGGTCGATTGATCTTAATTCAAAAAATGTGAATTAGCCAATAGAATCAACAAGTTACCGACTAATTTGGTTTTGTGTGAAAAATCGCCACCTCAAAAGCCCACCAACATTTGGGTGTTGTGAGGTAAAGAAATAAATTTGAAGGACTTATTCCACTTTGTGAAACTTCAAATCAGTAATTTTGCTTCATAACCAACTGCATACTTCCCAAGCATCCGCACCAAAAGCTTTGGTTGTTAGGTTATTCACACACCAAGCTGGGATTGGTTTATTAATATCAAGCTTTAATTGGCTTAGCAAATGTTGCTCAATGATAGCATGTTTGACTAGCGTCAAATCGGTGACAAATTTAAGATGGAAATTTTATCAACCAGAAAGTTTATTGCTCTACTGACCTTGGCGATAAGGTTGCACATCTAGCAAGTGTGCTTTGAATGCACAGGCAGTTCCGTTTGATTCGCGTAAACAGGATGTATCGTAAAAGGGATAATTATACGACTATTTGACATCCAGCACAGGCCATGAGGGCGAGATTGCAGAAACAATTCATTCCGACAGTGATAGTTAGCTGCCGTATCGTAGACGCCGGCCGTGTACCAACGATTTCAACGAGGGACTGTTGGTCCTTGGGCGTGGTTTGAAGGTTGTTTGCTGCGTCTTCGCGGTGTGTCTTTCGCTTCCACGGGAGCATTCGCACCGTCTTCTGTGCCTTTCGAAGGCCTGCCTTGCGCAACCTTTGCAAGACAGCCGTCGGGGCGACCACGTGCGTGCATCTTGAAAGAAGCGCGCACCCACGCACTCACGCACGCAGACGGATATGCAGAAGCCTAATTTAAAGGTGAAGCTAAATGCCTCGTTCAATCACTTACCCTCCCAACTTTTCTCATGGCATTTGGCGTCTCATGACATTTTCACTAATGAGTCCCGAAGTTACCTGACCTCTGCCCTGAGCCTAACACGCACCTGCAGGCGGGAGTCGAACTCGGGCATTCTTCAAACGCCGAAGCACACTTGATGTACTGACGGCGCAAAAAACAATTTTTTTTTCGGTTTGGTCATTCCATCGCGAGTGTTCGTACTGCTGGCATGCGTGTTTGATAAACACTGACGGCGCCATCAAGTTAGTGTAAATTTATTACCAGCCCAACATTTTTTATAAAAATGGCCACCCAATAACGAAGAACGCGCTACATTCAAATGACGGCGACCAATCAGTGATGTGCGGCCGATTTGAATCTGTGCACTGACAATTCAAAAATGGTTGACGCCGCAGGCCAGCGACAGCGTCACGGGAGTGTGCGCATGTCCGCTTATGCCTTCTTTTCTCCCTCCTTCGGTACAAGTTTAGCGTCTTTTTCTGATTCGCCTACACACGTGGTGGTTGCTTGTAGGTAACAAATTCCTTAAAAACGGTAGCTCCAGCACACTTGAGCAAAATGATTGGTTGCTTGGTGACAATGTCTAATCTGATTGGTTGGTAAGACTTCCAGGTCATTTAAATTCCCTGTTTTCTTGGGGAGTCAAATGTTCAGGTCCATTTTTTTAAACGTCCGTCAGAACAAGCCATGCAACGCATCAAATAATGTCACACAAATTCCAGCTTGTCCTCTACTCATAGGTTTATAAGTAGCATGAGGTATGACCGCCTACTGCCACCTAAATGGAAAAGCAAGCGTTTAGGTGTGGTTATGTGGTCCAGCATCGTGTTAAATCACGTGTCTATGTCAAATCCGACACCAAAAAATACTCTCGGGTGGGGCTTGACCTTGATTTTTGTTTGACTGCATAAATACCACGTCACTGATTGGCTCCTCTTGAGGGCAATTATGATGAATGTCACCCATTACCCCAGCGATTCTTGCCACACCACTGCCGATGAAGGTGATCACTGGTTTTTGGAGTTGCCAAACACCTTTCGTGTGGAAGAAAAAAACCTTATTAAGCGAACCACGCGCTCTGCCTTACGTGTTAAACACTCTCACGCGTTTCCCACAGTCAAAATTTAATTTGAGTGGTGCCCTCTCGTTACCCTGCGTGTTTCATCACTCAATATTGTCGCTAATGCACGACACAAGAACGCGCTAACTAGTGTGAGATGGTGGTGTGACGGATGCCTGGCAAGAACCGAAAAATTCTTTGCAGATTTGAAGCTGTAACTTGGTATTTGGTTGGTGTAATCCCACTTAATTCATTTCAGCGTCCCTTTATACTTTAGACGTGCACTTCGCATCCCAACACATTAGTGGGAAGTTTGACGCTGGGGGCGTTAATCGATTGGCGCATCGTCCACCTGATTGGTAGTTGAGCGCGGCCGCCTTACCTCACTCCTGATTGGTCGTGCTCCGGTTTGTTGTTCTGAGCAGCCAAAACGCAGCTTTTAATTGCCTTAGTAATCTCAAGACCTGACTAAACACTAAGCATTCGTGAATACCGATGGTCCCCTGGCGCAGACCAATCGCGGGGACCAAACAGCTGTGCGCCTTGTGTTTAATTAGACACGAAGGTGTGTGTGGCGTGTGAACCGCCAAATATATATTTTAGTACACAAGTGCAAATGGTATAGAGCAGGCAAGATTGCCTCCAATCAAATTAACGCAAAAATTAGCTACCTCGTACGATGCGTGTCCGTCTTTTTCACCGCCACATTGATGTTTTAGGCGTCGGTGGTTCCATTTAACGTTGGCTTTCACTCCTTGTTTTGTGTTGAGTAGTTTGGTCGTTGTAATCTGTCGTCTCGCGTGACCTTGGAGGGCCTAACGACGACCAATCGCCTTGGACTACGTAGAAATCATGGTCTTTTGTCTGAACACTGATTCCTCCCAATAGTAGCGATTGTTTATCTGTTTCGTTTCCATGGCGCCCTGACGAATTTAGCGGGGCTGTCTGCCTCTGAGAAGACGAGGACGTGCACGCGAAGTCATCATCAACAACAACACTGCGACATGAGCTGTCGGAATGTCTGAACGCGGCCTCACTTGTAGGTTTTAGCCGGCGGTGGTTTGTGAAGATGTCGTGAGCAGTGAAGGGACTGCTCGGGATTGCGTGGTCGCCATCAAATTAGGCGGATTCTTCAGACGATTCCTTTGTACATTTCAAGGCCGTTGTCAAGACTGGGTGCCGCGGTCAGTACATCTTGTTTTCCCCATTTTTAGAGCCGTTAACTGTGCAGTTCGTTGTCACTGCTGACATTTTGGGCCCGTGTGCGTGTTTACTAACTAAAGGCGGGTTCGTTTTTGCGCGCAAAACAGCGTCTCTGGGAGGCAGGCATGCTACCCACGTGCGGTGTTGGAACAGCTGTTTCAGCATCCAGCACGAGCATTGCATAACACTTGTTTACGGAGCATAACTTCACTGCAACCATGCATGGGAACACCATTAATGCGAGTTGAGCTAGGTATTTGCGATTTTGTGCGCTCCATGTGAACGTAAATAACTCGGGTGGCTGTGCTTATCAGTGCCATGTAAATGGCCAGTGTTCCAGTCCACTTACAATGCGTTAATCAGTTGCCTAACCAGTCGTTAGTTCGAGTCCCACGCCAGGCTGATTGATTTACTGGAGCCTGGAGAATAAGTTTACCCCTTTTGACTTGTTATCCTCATCATCATCATCACCACCATCATCAATCGCCACTGACTGCGAGTCCGCACTAGGAGCGCGAATAATTTTTCATGTTGGTGCGAAACCTGGCCAAACATCAGCTATTTTTGCCTGGTATTTAGGGCAATAGGGCAGCTACGTGGGTAGACGGCTTTCCGACCGCTGTTTTCCATCCAACCAACCACCTACCGGGGCTGTGTCGGCAAAGCGGCACTATCCAGCAGTAATTTCGAGATTCTGTGTTCCCAGACACCGTTTTCGGACAAAAGTAAATCTTTTTTTTTGCGTGGCACAAGCACAGACAGACCCAATTACCTCCAGGTACAGGCGAATGTACTTGGCGTGACAATCTTGTCGCAGTGTTACAAACTGGCGTCAATGTACACTTAGAAAACACTGCTCAGCGTTTGTCGCCAATTCTATTGGACATAAATCCCAGAGCACTTCTGGTCGTTGAATAAATGAGAGTTTTTGGTTTGCTGCTATTGGATCGACATCAGACATGTCGTCGGAACTCGGCATTTTTTGGTTCCAACAGCTGAAGCAACTTGACCGCGTCGTGCCTTACTACTTATTAAGCTTATCAGTAGACTATGCAGGAGGTTGAACACGACATGACAAATGCTCAAGGAGTGAGAATCGAGCCCACCTCCAACGCGCGTGTCTGGTTGCCGCGTTGTCTAGCACTTATTACGTGGGTTAAGTAGGCGCACTCGAGTAGACACCTTGTGTGAACGCGTCGAATTTCAATGTTTGTGCGCGCACACACGCACACACACACACGCACTAGCTTTTTATCGTCTTGCAAGTGAATCTGGTTAGCATAAATTACAAAATTGGCTCATTTAATTTGCTCACCTGTCGAAGTCAACACTTGGGAGGCCTAGTTAGTGCCTATCTAGAGCCAATAATTAAAAAAAAATAAGGCTGGTGGTACACGATTTTCACGTTTTTGGGCTTTCAATTTTGGTCAGTTGGGCCTTTTCGATTCTTGCTATTCAAATAAACATGGCTTATACTGGATATAAGTAGTATATCCTTGCTCTGGACTCGATCGACTCCTGGTGCTTCTTATGGAGAATGTCTGTCTGGCTGTCTAGAACGTGTCTCGGCAGCCAATAACTTCTCCGCTGCGACTTCAAGTCGATTTATCACAAGACGTTAGTGTTTGAGCACAAACGAGCACCTGAAAGTGCTCCCATTGGCTTAACTTACACGAGACGAGTTTTTTGGTTGGTTGGTTGGTTGGGTAGAAGATCAACTCCCACCTCCCCTATCCCTCTTACTGTAGCTGGTTTCTACGGGATTTCCGCCTACGGCCAGTCAATGCCGAGTCATTTTGGCGTTTCTTCAACGTCGCCGTACTCATCGCCGGCAGCGGGTGCTGTGGGGGGTCCAGCATCGTCTGTTGCGGGACGCCATTTCGCGGCTGCGGCGGCCGCGGCGGCGGCGATGCTAGGGAGTTGCTTTTACCCCACGCGCTCCCCGCCTGAGACTCTTGGAGCGCCCGGGTCGATGTTATCGTCGCCGCCGCCGCCTCCTCCCCATCCAGCGCCGCCTCAGCAGTCCGCGTCCGTGTCGTCGCCCTCCACGCCGGCCTCTGCCGCCTCCTCCTCCTCCTCCTCCTCCACCAGCCAGCAACATTCCGCTGCGACCGCGGCAGCCTGGCTGTCCAGTCCTCTGGCCGCTGTGGCAGCTGCCACCTCGCCATCCTTCACACCAAAGTGAGCCAAATACCGTGTTTGCCTGTCAACTAGGGATCTTGGTTACGCAGATAATCAATTGAAATACTACAGCTACTATGTTTTGTAAGTAGAGTGTTTGTTTTATTGCAGTCTCTTTAACCACGTCCCGCCGCACAATCGACAGGCAGCAGCGGTGCATTTCCTCTCAAGCCTGACTGCGGCAGCGGCAGCTTCGTCCGCGGCCTCGTCATCTTCCGCCAGTTCGCCCCTTCCACCGCCACCACCACCACAGGCGCCGACGGCTTCGCCCTCGGCCGTCTCGCCGTTCGTGGGAGGCGCGTTCCACCACTCCCTCTCCGTGGCAACCAATGGAAGTGGCGAGAAGATGGACGCTGGCAGTCCCCATGCCACTGCGCTTTCGCTTCTCGCGTTGTCCCCCGCGTCTCCTGCCGCCGCTGCTGTCGCCGCTGCCGCTTACTGGTAATTAGTAGTATTTCTGAAAATGTCTAAAAAAAGCACAACACGATCGGGGGGCGATCGATAATCGAAAGCTTTTAAGTTTTCCATGGTAGACATTTAGACCTGTCCAGAAAACGCAATAATCGACTTTTTGGGGTTTTCGTAATTTCTGATTGGTTGTAAGAAGAGTGTTTAAATGCCGCGCTCTTTCCTTAGCCAATCAAAATCCGGGCTACAGTTTGGGTCGTCGATGCTCACGGCGGACGGCCAGGCCGCCAATTCACCCCTCACCTACACCCAACTTCAGCCAGCCTCACAAACCTCGAAGGACAGTGACAGGACCCTTCCAGGTTTCGCAGCAGACGGACGTCATCAGCGATATCTCAGTGAGTCTGGGAGATCCTGCGACTCCACGAAAAGGTATTTTCTCGTGTAAATTGAAGGCATGCGTCTTTTACACACACACACCTCGGGGAATCTAGTAGGAGTTTGTTTTTGACACCATGAAAATGCCAGGCTTGAATGTCGCTACCTCTGACCTTTCAGATTCAGTTTTTAGAAAGCCGGTGTAGGGGCCTAAGCTTAACACTACCGCAAAACTCTGTAGGTAACAACCGGTCACAACCTTAGAAGAGAGAAGACAAAAGAGTCGACAGAGAACGCGACCGTTTATTCGCGTCTAGACAGACAAATCAAGTCGAGTAAAATCGAGTAACTAACTTCTGTGTGCGTATCGATACGCGTGCGCAACAGGCGATTGCTAACAAAAACCAATAACAAAGAGGGTGAGTCATTGATGCAGTCGGGCAAGCGTACACGCAGCATTCACGCGCGCGGTGGCCGTCTGTCCATCAGAGTGCATTCACGAAAAAAAAATCGATTGATTTGTGTTCGCTCACGACTGCTAACTGTGCTTGCTTGCTGGTCGCTACACAACCATCGATTTAGCGGTCCGACATTGAATCAATAAACTATGCTCCCGTCCATCTGATTGCCTAGTCAGTCGTCTGTCAACTTCGCGTCACTGCGATTAGAGAGACACCGTGGCCATTAGGATACGGCCCGAGGCACTGCTCGTATCCAAATCCAATCTTTGTCAAATAAGCAAATAGCGCTTTCTTTTCTGGCGTTTTGGCGCTCAATGAGTTCTCGTGTGGTCGGTGTAACCAATCCACCCACTGCACGTTTACCCCATGTGGATTTCGTTGCGTCCGCTGTTTTGTCAAATAAATGACATCACCGTAAACCCGATGCTCCAACAACTACCCCAAACACGATCACCATACTTCACATCTTTCGATGTCCAACGCAAAGCCCTATAGATAACAGCTGGTCATAACTCGAGAAAAGAGAAGGCAAAGTCGAAAAAGAACACGACCGTTTATTCGCGTCACGACAGACAAATTAAATCACGTAAAATCGAGTAAACTTTTTGTGTGCATATCGATACGCGTTCGGTACAGGCAACTGTTAACAAGAGCCAATAAGAAAGGAGGTGAGTCATTGATACAGTCAGGCAAGCATACACGCAGCACTCACGCGCGCGGTGGCCGTCTGTCCACCAGAGTGCATTCACGAAAAAAAATCGATTGATTTGTGTTCGCTCGCGCTTGCTAACTGTGCACGCTTGGTGGTCGCCACACCGGTTTGCATCGGCGTTTAGTAATTAACTAGTGTGTAAACAGCTTTGATTATCAAGTTGACTGGTTGCCATGGTGGCAGCGGGTACATTTCCTCCTCGGCAAATTTCAGATGCAACAATCGATCTGCGAGTTCAACGGGTGGTGGTGGCGGCGGCTCCGGAGGTGGTGGAGGAAAGCATTCTCCGTCGTGGAAGATCATGCGAATAAACTCGGGCGGAAGTGGGGGCTCTCCGCTGTCAGCAGCAGCATCGTCCTCCCTTGATCAGTGTTCGCCAGGCTGCACGGGATCTCCACGCACTGGATCACCCCGCACAGCTAGCACTGCGGCCTCTTCGTCGTCGCCTGGCTTGACAATTAACGCCGCCACACTTGCCCAGTACCGGCGGGAGATCACCACGGAGAACAGTGGAACTGGTGTGCCCACAAAACGGGTGCATATTAAGAAACCCCTCAACGCTTTCATGCTCTTCATGAAGGAGATGCGACCGAAGATTCAGGAGGAGTGCACTCTGAAGGAGTCGGCTGCGATTAATCAGATTTTGGGCAAGAAGTGGCACGAGCTTTCCAAGCCCGAACAATCCAAGTACTATGAACTGGCGCGGAAGGAGAAGGAAATCCATCGTCAGGCAAGTCTTGGGAAGGTTTTTGGGGGAAATTCTTTATCTTCTCCGCTTTCCACTTCATGGGTCCGTCTCTGTCTTTGTTAGCTGTTCCCTGGCTGGTCGGCTCGCGACAACTATGCAATCCACTCGAAGCGGAAACGCAAACGCAAACTCGCCGCTGCGGTAGCTGCTGCCTCTGTGATAAACGCCGCCGCCGCCGCTGGCGGAGGGGGTGGCGGTGGGGCCGGAGAAGGTTCCTGTGGCGGTGGCAACCGACGCGACCTCTTCGACGCTGACGGCTACTTCGCTGGTGCCGGAGGCAATGGCATGGGCTCCCTCAACACCTCCTCCGCGTTGGCAGCCGCTGTCGACCTTGGCAACCCCAAGAAGTGTAGAGCGCGTTTCGGACTGGAGCAACAGACGCGTTGGTGCAAACCATGCAGGTAGGTTATTCAAACTTGCCGCCACCGGTTCCATTGAAGTGTGCGGACTGACGCCTTTTTATCCTTGCGATTCTAGACGAAAGAAGAAGTGCGTCCGCTTCCTCACGGACGCCGAGTACGACGAGGCTTTGCAATCGGGCAAACTGCAGTCTGAGCCCTCTTCTCCGTCGGCGGCGGCGGCAGGCGGTGGAAATCCACAGGCGCCGTCTTCGCACCCACAAGCTTCCACGCCAGCACCCAGTGGCTTGTGCGGTGCAGCAGGAAGGGTGAAAGATCAGTGGTCTGACCAGCTTCCCAAGTCACTTTCCAATCCAAAGACTCCCAATTCCACCTTTCTTTCTCCCAATCCCACCGGTGCTTACAGTCACCCACCCCCCGCGCCAAGTGGGTCTGACTACGCCGCCTCGACCAGCGGCAGCAACGAGGACTACTCCGCTGCATTCTCTGCGCCCTCCTACAACCAGTTCTCCCCGTACGGCGATTTTCAACGCCCTACTCTGGCTCACTCAACCCTGAGCTTCCTTGAGCACCATCGACCTCCCTTCACGCCCGTCTCACACTCTCAAGGAAGCAACAGCAACAACAGCGGAACCATCCACCACGACGAGTCTGCAGAGGATGACATGAAGAACGAGACCCTCTGTGTCTTCGCCACTGAAGCCTCCCCCGCCGGCAGTTGCCATCACAACAACAACAACGAAGCTGAGGAGGAGGACGACGACGAAGAGGGCGACACCTTTCCGCACATCAAACAAGAATCCAGTCCCGTGAATGGCATGTTCCCGGTTTCCACGAAGGTCGAGGCGGCTTCTTCGCCGCCTGTACCAGTTACTGCGGCGTCCGCGTCGTCGTCCTCGTCAACTTCGTGTTCAGGCGGTGGAGGGGAAAAACGACCCATCATTTTTTCCGCCGCTGCTCTTAGCCGGTGCGAGGAGCCTATGTCGTCGAATGCGGCCGTGGAAACCGGCACTACGGCCTCGTGAATGTGCATTTCTCCCACATCCCGCATTTCATCATTTTCATCATCATCATCATCACCGCTATCATCACTATCATCATGCTCATCATTTAATTGTGCTGAGATGTTTTCAGACAGGGTGGCCCCTACCCTTACCCCCTCCCCCTCCCTACGTAGCTGTCTCCTTCCTCTACCCCCTTATCTCACATTTTCACACACACAGGGTGGGTTTAACTTGCCATTTAGTGCACCCAAATCGACGCGATCGCGGAAACGTCTCTGTTTTTGCGTGTGGCTTGTTCTCGCACGCAGGTCAGCCCCCATGCCATGTTTGGTGTATTCTTCTTCTTATTATTATTATTACTATCAGATATTACTGGTGACAGCGATTCCACAACTGCCATCGGTCGCCGGCACCAGCAGATTTTGTGATCAAGTTTTTTGTGAAAAGGCGATACTCGGCTGAGGAT